>JAKOGI010001061.1:2500-42500 GCA_029747015.1 Carnegiea gigantea
GATGTGCAAAACTCACCTTCCCGCTGCTTCCTCTCCAATCTCTCCTTCTCTTGCTGCAGTTTCAGTGAATCAGTTCCACTACCCTGAAAATACAAAAAAACCAAAACTTGCAACTCCGATGATCATTGAAACTCACTCAACAGATTCCTAGATCCAGACGCGACTTACAGATTGCAAGAGTGTCTTATGTTGGGCCTTCAAGATCGTGTCTGCAAAGCGGCTCTTCAACATTGCAGCACGCAAGGCTTTCGATGGAGAGAGTTTGACGTCCAATACAGCTTCAAAACCTAAAATCCGTTAAATCAATTAAAAGTTGAGACTTTCCGATAATACAATTTAGGTAAATGAAACTGGCTTAATTGAGCAATTTTTATTGGGTGCTCAAGGCTCTGTTCTACAGTCTTATAAAAACAAACCTTCAGCAGTGGCATCACCAGAAGCAGTTGCGCCTGAAGCAGTACAAGCACGCTCTTTATCCAAACAACTCGCATCCCCTTTAGAAAAATTTTCAGTCAACGTCAACACGTAACTCTCAAACGGCAGAGAGCAGAATGCAAATCGCAGAACTTAGACATATACACACCGTAAGAATCATCATCACATCTGCTTAGCTGGGTTGAATTTTTCTTCACCTGTCATCCAAAAGTGTCAAACTAAAGAAAGATGAAGAATAACAATGCGGAGAAATATCATACTACAGGGATTCCAGCAAATTTCCAGACCACAAAACCTACAAGATGACAGCAGCTCATATACGCACCGCAACAACTTTGATCTCATTCTGTGGAATCTTCCTTTCCTGCATTGACTCTTTTGCATTTTCACATTTCACTGTCACCACAGGATAGACTGGCCTTGAATGCAAATTCTCGGAACTTCCACCACCAGTATCTGTATCAGATCTACGAATCTTTGATGATGTAGAGCCTACATCCTACGGGGTTAGAAAGGAGTTCAGTAAACATTAACTACGGCAGCAACACCAACAAGGCATCTAAAAAAATCACAGAAGTTACCTTCACATCCTTCCTGCCTCTCATGTGGCAATTCTTATTAATAGAGGCCTCCATCAGCTCCTGAAGATCTTTGGCATTGGACAATGTTCCTTGCGCTGGCCAATTCTCCACCCGTGAGGAAGGGATTTTCAGACACTTTCTGCATGCGTCATGCATCGTTTCATCAACGATTTTCTGGGAACTCGGCAGCTCCACGCTTTCACAGTGTCCACTATTCTCTTTAATTGAGACTTCAGTCAACTCTTCACAATCTTTCCCATTGATTCTCCCTGGCAATTTGTCAACATGAGAAGAAATGCTTTTCAGATGTTTTTGGCTCACATAACACATAGTCTCCTCAATCTTCTGCAAATTCAATTGCTTCAAATTTTCACCATGCCAAGGCAACTTGACTGCAAGAGAAGCCAAGTTTTTCAGACAATTTTTGTCAGAATCATGCGTAGTTTCAAAAGTGATCTTCTGGGAACCAAGCAGCTTCTTCCCTTCAAATTGTCTGTTCATTTTTGACTTCACTGGTTTCCAGAGGTGATCAAAGAATGTCACAAGTTCTTTTGCATACTTATAAACAGAATTCTCAGGAGGATTGTATCGCATAGCATTGGAGAAGGTCAGTCTGACATCAGATTCAAACTCTTCAGAATCCCTGTATTTGTTATCATCCAACTTCTGCTTAATTGTTCCCAGGTCCATTGGGTTTTTAATTATGTCAAAATAGTCAGGGATGCACAACTCAACAGGATTCACAGGTTTTTTAAATGGAAAAGCAACCCTATGCTTTAGCAGCTTCCCAAGAATGACTTTGCAGTTTGATTTTGCATAACGATCCATCTTCAATCTCCTCTCTAGCTCACAATCTACTCCTTCAAGCTTACGCTTGGTTCCCACAACAGAAGAGGTAAGCTTCCTATTGCCAAAAGGATTAATGCTCTCAGTGCCAGTTGATGTCGATTTCTCCAGGCTATTCGTTATAGGCACTTGCTTTGAGTATTCATATGCACTGATCATGGGCTTCTTTGTAAGAATTTTAATCCTCAGTCGCTTGCATACCAAAGCCTTTTCAGCAACAGCTGTTGCTGCATCAGAAACGCCACCCATTTCTGACTTCAAATAGCAATGAACTTCCAATGCTGAGAAGAAAGGAGGGGGAAGTTAACATATAGTACAATTGGATTACAAGAAAGCCGTAATCTAGAACATATAAACCACTAAATACAGAAGATATTAACAGTGAAATCAACATTTAAAACTCATGGAGATACCTAACATGACTAGGGTATATTACGCCATAAGAAGGAAGCTCGGTCATAGCTACCAGGATTGCTGTGCACTCGGAGCATGCAGTGTGGCATGTACATGTTGAAGAAACGCTACATCCCCAAAAAATGGGAATGAAGGGTGTAGGTATTTGGAACGATTTTTCAGAGAGAGATTTGTAATTTCGGATCATTATTTCTAATTTCTAAAATTAAATTTTCAACTTGGAGGGGCTCCCCCACCAAAATAATTACTATTCACTTCAGTTTTGAGTGAGAAAAAGCTTTGACCAATTTCACAATATATGATTTATATATTTTCTATTTTACGTGATGTGGTGGGTTAGTGGGAATGTGGGAATTGGGTAAATGCAGTGGGATAAACCCAATGTCAATGGCTATTCAGTACCATTAATTCATTATTTTAATTATTCATTAAGTTACCCCTGTATATGTGGTTAATGGGTGCCTCACAGCTACTGCCTTCCCAACAGTCTGCGCCCACCTCTCTTTATTTACTATAAGCATGAGGGAGTTAAAAGGTCAATTGTAATAGTCTTCCACAACTTTGGTCCTAATCTCTAATATCTCATTCCATAGTTCTGCTCCCTCCCACCCCCCCACCCCCAAAAAAAACCCCAGAATATCACCACCCCTCTCTACAACTTAAGTGCAGAACACAAAGAAGGCATTGATAGCTACTGGGAATTGGTTGCTATTTGAGTCTCTTCCCTTTTTTGCGATTAACATTGTACTATTCCTCTCTACAACTAAGGTGCAGAATACAAAGAAGGCACCGATAGCTACTGGGAATTAGTTGCTATCTCATTCCACAGTTCTACCCCCCCCCCCCCCCCCCCAAAAAAAAAAAAAAAGAATATCACTATCCCTCTCCACAACTGAAGTGCAGAACACAAAGAAGGCATGAACAGCTACTGGCTTGGTTCCCGACCCCCCTCTCTCAATCCCGTTTTGTTTCCAGGAAATTCAAGCCGTAATTCAAAAGTGAGGGTGTCCACTATCTTGGCCGTCCACCTCTTGCTAGAAAATTCAAGCCCTAACTCAGGCCCTAGCTCTGTTTATCCACTGGGAAAAGGGGATTGCCCAGATCTCGGATCTGGAACACGATCCCCACCAAATCCAGGATGGAGACAATCCCGATTCTGGATCAGACGAACCACATTGCTGAATGCCAGGGGGTTGAGTGATTCTGTAACTAAGAGCTCGACCACATTCAAGAATCCCATCACATTACCTTATCTATTTAGTTGTCTATATCTAATGTCATTGGTAAACTTCTATAGTAAAGCGCTAATTAGACAGGTTCTTTTTTTTTGGGGGGGGGGGGGAACCAGCATATTTGCTTGCAGGCGGAAAAAAATCATGGGAATCAGGTCAGAGCACAGCATGACTTTCTCCTCCGCCAGGGGGGGGTGGAGAGGAGGGGCAGTGGTCAAAACACCTTCACCAGAAACAGTGAGTCAGTCACCTAGAACAACATGCTGGGTAAATCCAGCAAAATGACATTTTCAACACTCGTTAAGAAGCATTGATCAAGACAAAAGACAGGAATAAACCACAAAATTCAGGTGAAAAATTGCTGAGCTATAAGACAATAGGAAATGGGATATATTACAAACTCTAATATTGCACCATATTTGCACACCAAACAGGAATTGCTTAACAGCAGCAGTCTCCAGTTTCATCGATAAAATTTATGTACTTGCTCTTCCACCATAACAATTGAATAAAAAGACAGGGTGAAACAGGTGAAGTACTGGAGATCACATGCCAATAACAGACATTCAGAGAAATCATATTATTCCGAAGGCCCAACAAGTATTGCCCCAAGCCAAACACAAGGAAAACCCATGATTGTTCTCTTTCGGAGGGTGGTTTACCCGGTACCTAGGATAGAAGACCCCGCTCCAACAGGGGCTATATGTTCCCACAACAAAATAGAGATACGAAAATTCAGGGAATGAAGATACTTGGAAACTCCAATGCAAATATATATATACACACACACACACACACACACACACACACACACACACACATATATATATATTGGGGGGGGGGGGAGTTGCATAAATCCTGATTTATGAAGCACTGTCAGAATGGCCATTACATATTCTGCTGTATCATTATAGTTAGTTGCACGTCACTACACAACAAAGACAATCGTGTAACAAAGCCACAGCTTTCGTTAATCAAAACGTCAATGAGATTTTCCATGTACTAAAGCTTGCCCAAAAACCCTCAAAGCACCACAAACTTCACCTTCGAAATTAAATTAAACAGCTTTAGAAAGTGGTTTTTAAAAATAAAAGAAAGTGCAACAGCTTTAAAGAGATTTGATGCCCTAAAAACAACCACACCAATCACAATTTGAAGGACCGAAAATTGAAGGAAAAGAACACGGGGAAACGCAAAAAATAACCCCGAAGAACGATTACCCATGAAAATGATTGGATCGATTCGCCACAATTTCGCAACCAAACACGAAACTAAGGACTAAGGAGAAAGGGCGTGATACTCAGATTCGAACATATGAACGCGAAAAACGGAAAACCAAACAGAAAAGTTACAAACAACAAATACCCAAAACCCTAAACGGCCAAATTGGGGACAATTTTCTCCGTTGATCGAAATTGAACAATCCAGAAAGCAGAACAAGTGATCACAAAACTGTCTAATATGAAGAAAAACACTCACCTGTACTGAAGATGAAGCAAACTACAATGACCCAATTAGAACGAAAGGCCGCGGCGGAGGCCGGATGTCGGTGGAGTGGCTGAGGTTTAAGGGATGCAGAGTTGGAGGGGAGATGACGGTGTGAGGTTTTAGGAGAGCAGACGAAAACCTCCCGTCCGGCTTTGGGCTGCGGCGGCACCGAGTTAACTAAACGCGTTTACCTAAATAAAGAAGGAAAAAAATGTACCTCAAAATAAGCGCGGCTTATTCCCTTTTTTTAAGGGAAGGAACAATTCATTATTTAAAGCTCATATAATATTTATAATAAGTATCTTACTTAAATAAATTATAAATAAAATAACAAATTAAATCTGTTCATCGGAGAAAATTAATTGAAACTCTTATGAATCCTTATTTTCTTCTCAATCGTTATTTCATAATATAGTTTTTTTAATAAAAAATCAGTAAATTGTATATGGTCTTCTCGTTAAAAAGATTCTCCTACTATAGTAGTCCAAATTTGAAGAATTGATACTTATTGTAGATGGATCTTTCAATCAGTTAACAATCATACCCTACACAAATAGGATGACATGAAGAGAAATTGATAGAAATACTCCAAGAGTAAAAAACACCGTCACTCATTAGAAGATGGTACAAAAAAACTCTCACAAATGAAAAGAGAATATCATTGACAGAAACTAATAGGGATTCGTGCTATGCACGGAGCAATTTATTCTTGGAATTTTTTAAGAAAAAATATTTTTTTATTGAATCTAAGATAATATTAAGAATAACTTCTTAAAAGAATATTCTAAACTTTTTGTTTAAATCTATATATGATTTTTATACCCAAAAACCTATTGAACGTTCATCGCGTATTTCATTGTTTAAGAGAATGTCTAAAATAGCATATTAGTTAAGATAACTTCTTTAAAGATATCAACATGTGTGGGTAGTATAAATTTAATTAGTTTTATAAAGAACATACATGGGGGCCGAAAATAAAAAATGGTTTCAAAAAGTGTTCATCAACACTAATATATATTCTGCTTTTAGTCTTAATTTATAATCCAATCACTCAAATTATGTCATCTCAGTTGCGATAGTACACAATTGCTCAAGTTATAAGCCGATAGCCACAACATAATAAACATTTATTCATTTACACCAAAACTAATATTTAGAGGAAAAATAAACGTTGAACTACCGCACAGATAATTGATATTATAATGTGTGGACATAAACTTTAAATTATGGTAGAGAAGAACACTAAACTTGTCACCTCTAGAAAAAAGAGGTCTTGAGCTTAAGCACAATGGCCTCTAATTCTCAAGCAAATACAATATGCTTTACCTAAAATACAATGGAATATAGATTGAATATTTACACAATCATAATAATAAAAAGAATACACATACACCTATTACTTCCCTGTAACAATAATAAACAATAATCATCATAATTGTTTTTTAAAAAAACAAAATACTTGAATTTCAAAAAAAAATTGAAAGAATGTACTATTTACTTCCCCAATACAATAGTAAATCATATCTATCACAAAATATCTTCTCTTATATGAACCACAAAAAGAAATAAGAAAAGACCTGCTACTTGCTATTATTTGCAAATTATTCATGATTTTTTATTGAATGATGAAGGCCAAGCATAGCTACTTGTTTGGTGACATCAAAGTAGATTTTATACTTCGTCAATCTCCATTGTATCTTATCCAATTAGAGCTTCTTCGGTCAGTATCAATTTTTCTTGCTTCCATTGCTCTCATTTACTGTTATCCTAAACTCCCATGTCACGATGAAATTTGCTTGCTTTTGAACAAAGGAAGGAATACAATCAAACATAATTTAATTTTATTGTAGAAACAAATTTGAAACTTGACAAATCTCTACATCCCTAAACCATGGGATTCATCAAAAGGTCTAAACCAAAAAAGAAACAATCGAACTTTTGATCGAGAAATTGGAAACACAGAACATGCACCTCTCGCTAACTCCCATTTTACCTTCACATTTATGTTGAAGTGGTTGAACTTCCCAACCTATTGAATTCAAACTTGGAGTTACTAAACATAAAGTCGTGAACATGGCTTACAGAGGAACCCACATCAAATGAGTTTGTAACTTTGAGTCATACAAACATAAATAAAATTCCGAATTGACTTCAATCTTACAAACATATGCATTGATGATAGATTTTGTTCTCCAAAAATTATCATAGTTCAAGTATAAACTACAGAGGTCACAATTAATGCAGTCCATTGTCAAATGAAAACCATACCATGCAATTTACCATATTTCCACCCATTGAGATGAAGATGAGCTTGAGAGTGGGTGTAATAGCCGTGAATTTTTTTATGTTAGGCTAATGTGTAGATTAATAACTTTATTAGCTAAATTTATTAGCTACATTAGTTAATATTTGTGTGTTTATTAAAATGAGTAATTTTATTAAATCTGGTTTCGAAATATCATGACTTATTATATGAACGTAAAAAAAATTTAGTAAATACTCGAAAATTAAACCGAGCAAGATTAGCAAAATCAATCGGGCGAACAGATACAAGAACTTCTGGGTTTAGCTATGGGGCCTAAGCATTTCATGCTTTTGGGTTAGTAGATGGAAAAAAATAATAATGTAAAAAGGGGCCAAATATAAGATTAGCGAAATCGTTCGGACAAACAGATACAAGAAGCCTCTATGCTTTGAACGAAAAGAGCAGAGCTCTGCCTTTGCTCTTACTTCTTCTTCCCTGCAACCTTGAGTGATAGTGTGTGTGTGTGTGTGAGAGAGAGAGAGAGAGAGAGAGAGAGAGAGAGAGAGAGAGAGAGAGAGAGGGAACGAGAGAGGGGGACCTAGAGAGAAAGAGTCGACGGGCCAGAGATGGGTGGCCGCAAGTTTGAGGCGCCTCCATTGACGAGCTCGAGCAGGGGCCACATGAGATGAGGGTTCAAGGGTTAGGGTTTTAAAACTCTTAGCCACCACCACCACTACCAATGATCTGGCTTGAAGGCTAGGAGAGCACGAGGAGGGAGCAGCATCAGCAGCTCACGACAGCAGCAAAGAAGAAGAGGGGGATGAACCCTACTACAACACCTACTGCAGCACCAGGGAGGAGCAACACGGGCCAGTAGTGAAGGAGAGGGCTCAAACCTAGTCCCGAAACTGCCCTGTCAACCCATTAATGGGGTCCTTAAGCTTGGAACGAGGAGGGTGGTTCTTGATTCCTAAACTAGTAGTAATTTGCAAAGCTTTCTCTTTCATTCATGCATTGATTCAATTTTAGAAATGAGGCCTACATGAATTGAGACTTGTGGGCAGTAGATGATTGTTTGGAATTAACTAAAATGGTTCGGGTTGAAATTGAGTTGAGTTTGAGGATTGTTTGTGAGCGGTGATGTGAGGAGGGAGTGTAGGGTTGCGTGATTGATAAACTAACAAATTACAAGGTGTATTGTTGAGTCTTGATACTGTGTTTTCCACTTGCAAGTGACCCAATTCTATTGCTGCATGCTGTAGGTTTGTTGAAAACTTCAAGTTGAATCGGTAATAAACTATGAAATAGAAATAATCACGAACTCATCGTGCTTTGTTGTAATCATATCTCTAATTTCGTTCGATTATGTAATGTCAAGTGCTGGTGACAGTGCTAATCCCTAAGTTATGTTGATGTTGTCGTTGCTCTCAGTTCATGTTTGTTTTGCTTTGCTATGTCGAGGTTCATGATCATTTCTGCATCCTGAACTAAGAATTTTGGATGGATTTGCTGAACCATTTAGTTGAGTCATTTAGTTGGTTAAGTTGTCGCCCAAATGTTAAATCGTTACCCTTTTCAATAGATAAAGTTTCGTGTAAAGGTTCCAAGCATGGTTTAAAGGTTTCATTTCCTGTAAACTTTGAACGAATTTAGCAAACTAGAAAGCTTGTGCTGAATTGCAAAACCAAACTGTTGAGTGCTTTTAAATGAAACTAATTATGTATAAGTTGCAAATTAGTAGCTCTCAAAAATGAGTTTAAATATCCCCTCCTCTTAAAAGTGAATGGGGACTTGATCATTAACTCACTTTCAAGCATACTTTGCCAAAATGAGTGGTTACATGCCATTCATAAGTCGACTTGATTTTATTAAGGCACTTTAGCCTTCTTGAAAATGGAAATGGAATTGTTATGATACAATGAAAATTTTGAAACAAAATGCGTTTAAAGTAAGATGCATCTGAAATGTTTTGGGCTAAGAGAATAGTGCTAGTGAGTTCCTAGGGAGCAGAGCCAGATGTAGGAACCCTAGAGGACCCTGATGAGGGTAAGACATAAGTTTAAGGAGCAGACCCGATAAGCAGGAACCCTAATTCCTAGGGAACATATCCAGAAGTGGGAACGCTAGAGGACCCGGACGAGGGTAGAACACGAGTTTATGGATCAGACTTGGTATACGGGAACCCTAATTCCTAGGGAGTAGACCTAGAAGTGGGAACCATAGAAGATCCTAATGAGGATACACGCTCATTTAAATAGAGCACTAACGCGTGAATCCGATGTCCAAAAAATGCTTTCTTACTCATTATAAGTTGTTAACTCGTCGTTTGAGGATTATGCTAGCGCAAATGTTTAGCGATGTGTATGTGTTCTTTATAAAGGCTTATGTGGAGATTCAAATGATTTCCAAAACCCACGTTAATGATTTCTTAAAAAAAAATAGAGGGATATCTTAATGATTAAAAACCACGTTAATGATCAAAAACCACGTTAATGATTTCTAAAAAAAATGCACAATCCCCTAGGGTTAGGGACCTTTGATAGTGTCCTTTATAAAAGCTTATGTGGAGATTCAAATGACTTCCCTGCGAAGGGATTATTTCTTTCACAAATGCTTAATGTGGTTCAGGTGAATGTCCTCGCCGCATATGTATTAATTCTAGTTTCTTAAGAAAAGAATTCTAGTTGATAATTCTAACTGAACTCCTAGATGTTAAGTGCTTATGTGTGAACTGAACGGCTTGCTGTTCTCAATGCCTAGATTTTAGCATGAGGTAGCTTGCTATTGCGTCCTGTGTGTATTATGTGGTTTAAAGTAAGTGTAACGTGAGGATATCACTGCTAAGTTACAAGAGTCATAGATTAAGCAAGTTGAGAGCTCTTGTGCGTGAAATAGAAGAAGGGGAGGGACGCCATTTGAATTCTGAAGGTTATTCAGGTATTGATGAATATAAGAGGCCTTAAATGTTTATTATTTAATATTAAATATCAAATTGTGTGTGATTGCTGCTTAAGAGTATTACGTGTAACTATTTTATTTTCTTGGGATTGAAAATCACTCAATTAGCATTTGGTAGGTCATCCCCTCTCTATTTCATTTTTTCCCAGGTTCTTGATGTGACAGATAGAAGTCAAAGTCAGAACCTCCCTTTCGCTTTGGAAAAAGAAGTTATGTGTATATATATACGTTGATTTATGAGTTGAATGATGCAATGTAATATGTTCGTAGATTCCTAAGCTTATGGAAGCTAATTAATATAGTTCATATATTGTACATGGAATAATAGTCGCTCTAAATGGCCGTGTGGGGCTGAACAGTCTGTCGTTTCATTTAGTTAGAGTTAACTATTTTTGGGAGGCAAACTCCAGTGCTCCGAATATGCGATCCGTCGAGCTGTATCTTCTACTTGTTTCTTTTTATTGGACTTTATACTTGGTTTACTTCGGGCGTGTGGGCCGTAGAGTTGTGGTCTCCGGCGCATAGCCATCGAGCTTGTTTGCATATGTCTTGTGTGTTTTATTATTGCAAGGACCTAATGTAAGGCTTTAAGCCTAGGTTATGTCTTTTATGTTAATGATTTTTTTAAACACAAATAAAGGGGTATCTTAACTGTAAAATTAACGGCTTAGGTCTAATGCATAAATAATTTTTATGGTTAAGATTATACTAAATCCCACTAATCACTCTCATTGGAGCATTATAGGGTTTTCCAAAGATTGTCACATTTTTTTAACTGCTTAGGACTTTTTGAATAATGGAATTATCATATATCCTTCATCACATATAAAAGAAATTATGAGGGATTTTTTTAAAAATAAAAATTATAAATGGGCATTTTACTTAGATAAGGTAGATTTTTTTAACTTCAAAATCTACAGTTTAGATTTAGTGAGTAAATATAACTTCATAATTTTTTCCTTATATAATTTTTTTATAATAATTGGATTAATTTATATTTTATTGTTAGTTACTGGTATTATCCTATGTGGTTGTGTATTGTGTTGTGCCCCTCGATTTCATCCCCCTTCAATCCTTTATTATACGCTATTATTGTGTCCTACCTCCCCATGTTAGACATGTTTGCATATGAGGCTTCATCATTTTCCTTTATACAATTATTTCAAAAAAAAAAAAGCACAATCTCCCAAACAACCCCCATAAAAAATTCAAATCCAATTCAAATCAAAAAATTTGAGTTTGGATTTAAATGTTGGATGGGTGTGGATTTGGACTAAACACAATTGTTATATAATATTTTTAATAGTAACAACTATGATAAGTTATATGACCATACACATAGTAAAACTTGCCCATATGATCAATATTTATAGGTTATATGCTATGTAACTCATGATTTAATGCATAAATATAACTGCTAGTTTTTTCCTCTAGCTAATTTTTTTGATAGGATCTTTTCCTTAAATAATTGGAGTATCATCTATCATTTATCATGTATATCTAAAATTGTGGGACATTTTTTTAATAAAAATAAAGGGATATCTTAACTTTAAAATAAACGGCTTAGATCTAATGCATAAATAATTTTTATAGTTGACATTAGACTAAATCCCACAAATCACTCTCATTGTAGTATTTTAGGGTTTTCCAAATACTGCTATTAGTATTATATAGATATAGATGAGTTTTCTTTACCACAAAAAAAAAAAATGAAAATGTTTGTTAGCCATGAAGTTTGATATTAAAATGATAATTGATCTAATGGTTGTAATTTTTTTAATAATTCTTTATTTAATTGATTATATTTTTTATTAAATCCAACAACGATTATTAAAAACAACATTGACCAAACAGTTAGCAACTTCTAATTTTTGAGAATTTAGATAAATCATAGGGCCCAAAAAATTGCCATTTTATGTGTGTGTGTGTGTGTGTATATATATATATATATATGTATATATATATATATATATATATATATATATAATATATATATATATTATTATTGATTATTATTGTATTATTATTATTATATTATTATTATTATTATTATTATTACTACAATAATAATAATAATAATATATTATTATAATATAATTGATTGGGTGGGAGTGTGGACATGTATTATAGTTGATGATTGGCACACACCTATCTGGGCATTTGAGATGAGAATACTTGCAATATCTTTCTCCTCCACTGCATTTCTTGCTGATGTGTCATGCATGTGGATCAAAGATCACAATTGCAATCATGATTGATCTTATACAGAAAGAATGTGATTTTCTAAAGAAGTGAAACTAATCCTCAAAAAAACTGTTGCCGAGAATTGAACCCTTGAAAAATAATCAAAGCGAGGAGCCTAAACCCGCATTCTTTCCCGAAAAATAAATTAAATATAATAATATTTGTTAGGTGTAAAGATGGAGATTAAAATGATCATTTATCTAATGGCTGTAATTTTTAATAATTCTTTTTTTAAATTATAATATTTTTTTTAAGGAAATCTAACGGTGATCACTAAAAACACCATTAATCAAACGGTTAAGAACTTCTAATTTTTGAGAATTTAGATAAATCATAGGACCCATAAAATTGCTATTATGTCTTTTATATATATATATATATATATATATATATATATATATATATATATATATATATATAGATATGGATACTAAAAAAATACGAATAAATGAGAATTTGGGCTTACCATCGGCGACAAGTTAAGGTAGCCCTAAGGAACAAAGAAAATCCTAGAGTTTTGTAGAGAGAGAGGATGAGAAGAGACGAGGGTTTTCTAGACACAGGAGAGGACATTTTGTTTACATTGTATGAAGGTGACTTTTCTTTGATCATTTTTCACTGTTTGCGGTGGAAATGGGAATTGAGTGGGCTTTGCATGAGCCATAATGGCCCACATGGATATGCCTAATCTAACAACACAAAAATTAGCTTCGTGGTATAAAACTTGTCGCAGAGTTACAAATTAAACCATTACTTTGATTTATAAATAAGATTTATAGTATAGAAAAGTAGGGATCGATCCCAGGAGGAACGATTATGATAATAAGCTAATTTAAATCTAATTAAATTTACTACTCTAATATATTTTGCTGTTTTTCTTTTAATTGATCATGGATGGCTTAAACCCATCTCTTTTAAAACTTAGTGCTCTAGTTTTTCTAATAATTAATGTTCTAGTTTGATTAAATTCTTGCACTGGTGCTAGGGTTATCAAAAGTAGTAGGGTTTATATTAGGGTTAGACTTAAATAAACTATAATATAAGGAAAAACGGGGAGTATCCACTGGTGTGTGTCTTCTACAGTCTAACTCATGGATAGATCGATTTGTGTGTTGATGATAAATATTAATTTTCATGGTGGATATAGATTATGCTAAGTGTTTTTCATAAATTTGGTATCTTTACATGAATATCATAAAAAGTAAATACAAACTATTAAAGAATCATGGAATAAAAATCAATTAGACAATAAAATACAGTACTTGTTTCAAAATAATTAATTTAGCATGGTTTTAAGTAGATTATACTAAGTATAAGAAAATTACTCACTCATATTAGAGATTAAATTACACAAATCATCCAAAGAATTCATCTTTAGCACTAAACTAAGCTTTAAAAAAAAAAAAAAACAGAAGAACAATATTACTTGACGAGGGAGTAAAGATGAGGTGAGGAGATACTTGATGATGATGATGTTTAGCGAACTGATGAGGCGTGGTGGTGATCTGGAGGAGTGAAGATGAGGTGAGGAGATTAAACGAGGGAGTTTGGACGTGAGGTTGTTGTGGCGTGGGTTAAAGACGGTGAGGAGATTGAATGGATTCTCGATGAGAGGCCGTGAGGTAAGTTTTTATAGCATAACATTGCTAGGGTTTCCTTTTCTTATGCGGTGTCTTCTTCTCCAAGTCTTTTAATTCCTCTTTAATTAGGAGCAGTAATCTTGTAACCCTAGCCCAAGTAAATTATTATGAAAATAATATTTTTTCATAAATCATTATTTGTTTTGGACCGACTTGATGAATTTGCCTGTAAAATCCTTCAGTAAATAAAACCCGAACTTCGACATCTTCTCTTCTCCTCTTTCTTTATTAATGCTTGACCTAAAAATATATAAAATAAAGTAAATTAGACAAAATAATATATATAATATAATCACATTAATTATTAAAAACCTGCATGAATTGTGCCTTAACAAATTCTCCCACACTTAAACTTTGGACGTCCTCGCGTAAAGAAATCTGAGACTCGACCTAAAAACGACCCCCTCATATAAAGTCATGCATAAGTATGATATTTACACTAGGCATTGGCTTGCTTGAAAAATAGTTTTATTTAAAATTAATTAATCTTTTGTCCCAACAAGTGAATCACTACTAAACAACCAACGGCCATCAAAGAGTTTCTTCATTAACCTCACAAAATCTCTTTAACAAAGTAACAACAATAATAACTATCCATCTCTTTTAAGCACGCACACATCGATCACGAGGTCTAAAAAGTTTGAGATAGAAAAATTGAAGTTCCTTATGGGTATAGAGACAATTAAACTAAAAGGAATAACTCATTAAAATTGATTCTAAATTTGCCTTGTATTTTTTTCTTTTTTTTTTTCAAACTCCAATTGCGCATATATTTGAGGCCCATATAGGGTCTTTAAAATTAAACACTCCTTGTCTCACACTCACCTGGATAGAAGTGGTGGAGTTAACAATTTAACCTCATCATTATTTTATTTATTTAGTTATTGACTATTAGTGTGGTACGAGTCATTGATCGGTCTAAAAAGGGGCATGGCTCTCCCAATCATGGGTCACTCCATACATAAGGCTCAACGTGAGACTTAAACTTAAGGGAAAAGGTGCCGAGCCACCTACTCCTATCTATGTTGGTGATCCAACAGTTTTTTTTTTTTTTTTTAAACAAGATAAGAAAATTCACAATTTTAATGAGTTATTCTACTAATTCAATATATAGTATAGGAAAATGGGTTAGGTGCTTTTATTGCCTCTGAAGCGACTATATAACATGATCAAATAAGAAGGCTAATCATGACAGTTACTCATTAAAGAGATGTATGAGAATCAATTCAAACTTCTCTGAATGACAGTTAGCATGCTCAAAAGTCCTCACTTATAGAAGAATAAACTAAAAATAGCTAAGCAGAAAATTTTAAGTAAGAAAGCCTAGCATAAACTCATATTCATGCATTATTTATAAGAAAATCACAATTTTTTTTATTTTTTTGTTTTTTTTCCAAGAATAAATACTGCAAGAATTAAATGCAGGGTGCACCCCCCCACACTTAATTCATGCATTGTCCCTAATGTATGCAAAAAGATATAAATAATGAAGATAAAAGTAAAATTAAATGTATAATTCCCTGAAAATGTTGGGTTACTTCCCAACCAGCGCCTTGTTTACTGTCGTTGGCTTGACGCAAATGAGCTCATGGATCCTCTAGTCGGATCTCCTCCACTAAGCATACATGATCTCCTTCATAGAAGTTCTTTAGCCTGTGATCATTTACCTTGAAAATTTTGTTAGTAGAAAAGGATTTAATCTCAACAACACCATGTGGATAAGTCTTTACTGCCATAAAAGGTCCTACCCATCTAGAGTTCAACTTACCAGGAAAAAGTCTCAATTTTGAATTGAATAACAACACTTTTTCACCCACCTAAAATTCTTTACTGCTAAGCTTAGCATCATGAAAAGCTTTGACTTTACCTTTGTAGATCACTGAATTGTCATAGGCTTCCAGGCGAATCTCTTTTAATTCCTGCAATTGTAACTTATGCTCCTTCCTTGCTAGGTCATAATCTAGACTACACTGCTTTACAGCCCAATATGATTTATGCTCCAGTTCTATAGGGAGATGACATGCTTTACCAAAAACTAACTTGTAAGGTGACATACCTATAGGTGTCTTTTATACAGTCCTATAGGCCCAGAGAGTTTTATCTAACCTAAGACTCCAATCTTTCTTGTCTGGTCTTACAACCTTTTCTAATATGCACTTAATCTCTTTATTGGAGATTTCAGCTTGGCCATTTGTTTGGAGATGATAACCAGTGGACACCTTATGAGTTACATGATATTTGGCTAATAAGACACCTAAGGTTCTATTACAAAAATGTATTCCCCTATCACTAATGATTGCTTTATGAACTCCATATCTATGTAGAACGAGAGATTTAATATGTTTGGCATCATCAGCTATCATAGCCATAGTTTCAATCTACTTAGATACATAGTCAACAAGCATAAGAATGTAAGTAAAACCAAAAGAACGGGGAAAAGGTCCCATAAAATCAACACCCCATATATCAAAAATCTCACAAACATACATATTATGCAGAGGCATTTGATTCTTTCTAGATAAATTACCTGTCTTCTAACATGCTTCACATCTTTTGCAAAATTTATAAGTATCCCTAAAAATAGTAGGCCAATAAAATCTACATTCAAGAACTTTATGTGCCATTCTTTTGGGTCCAAATTGTCCCCCACTTTCAGAAGAGTGACAGAAATTTAAAATTGAATAAAATTCACTGTCATCTACAAACACCTTATAATCTGATCTCCACAAAATTTCCATAAATATGGCTCATCCCAAACATAATATTTAGATTGAGCTCTTATCTTCTCCTTTTGGGCTCTAGACAAGTCTTTAGGAAAGGTTTTGGTTACTATATAATTAACTATTTTAGTATACGAAGGTAGCCTATTGGTGATAGCATATAAAGTCTCATCAGAGAAATAATCGCTCAATGGATTACCACTCTCCCATTGTCTAGCCTATTTAGATGGTCAGCTAGTAAATTTTCAGCTCCTGGATTGTCTCTAATTTCCAATTGAAATTCTTGTAGTAGTAAGGCCATCTAATCAATGTTGGTTTTGAGTTATTCTTACTCAATAGATGTTTAATAGCAGAGAGATTAGTATAAACAGTAACTTTAACACCTCACAGATAAAGACGAAACTTTTCTAGAGCAAAACCCACAGCATACATTTCCTTTTCTATAGTAGCGTAGTTACATTGTGCTGGGTCTAAAGCTCCGGAAGTATAATAGACCACATGAGGTACCTTTTCTACTCTTTGACCTAAGACTGTCCCTACTGCCTTATCACTAGCATCACACATCAGTTCAAAAGGTAAGACCTAGTGAGGGGATTGTACTATAAGAGTGGTGGTCAATTTCAACTTCAATTGGTCAAAAGCTCTCCTATAGTCCTCATTAAAATCAAATAAAGTATCTTTTGTAAGTAAAGCACATAAAGGGGAGGCACTCTTAGAAAACTCCTTGATAAATCTCCTATAAAACCCAACATGATCTAAAAATAACCTCACCTCCTTGACGCACTTGGGATAGGGCAAAGATTGAATGATGTCTACTTTAGCTTTATCAACCTCTAATCCCTTGGACGACACTACATGCCTTAGTACTACTTTATGTTCTACCATGAAATGACACTTTTCAAAGTTAAGCACCAAATTAGTCTCAATGCAACGCTTACGTACTGACGTAAGATGATGCAAGCACTCATCAAATGGATCACCATGTACAATAAAATCATCTATGAAACTTCCACAATTTTTGTGATAAAATCAGAAAAAATACTCATCATACATCTTTGACATGCAGCAGGAGTATTACATAGACCAAACAGCATCCTTCTAAAAACATAGGTGCTAAAAGAACAGGTAAAAGTGGTCTTTTCCTGATCTCAGGAGCTATAGGGACCTAAATATAATCTGAATATCCATCAAGAAAGCAATAGTGTGACCTCCCAGCCAATCTCTCTAACATCTGGTCCATAAAGGGCAATGAAAAATGATCCTTCTTTGTGGCCTTGTTAAGCTTTTTATGGTCAATGCACACTCTCCAATCACTCTGGACTTTAGTAGGTATTAACTCACCTTTTTTATTCGGCACTACTGTTGTTCACCCCTTTTTAGGAACCACATGGATAGGACTAACCCACTCAGAATCAGCTATAGGGTATATCACTCCAGCATTTAACCACTTAAGAATTTCTTTTTGAACTACCTCCATCATAGATGGATTTAGTCTTAACTGAGGGTCTCTCTTAGGTTTAGCATCTGGTAATGTGATTTTATGTGAACATAATGTGGGGTTAAGTCCTTTAAGGTCTGCTAAAGTCCACCCTAACGCTTCACTATGTTCTCTAAGCACCCTAATAAGTTTATCCTCTTATTCAGATGTAAGTGCATTAGAGATTATAACAAGTAAGGTCTCATCATCTCCTAAATAAGCATACTTAAGATTTTCGAGAAATGCTTTAGTTCTAGCTTAGGTGGTGAAATACGAGAGGGTAGCATCTTCGTGAGACTTTCAGGTAATTCTAGCTTCCTAGGTCTGTCAACTGCATGCAATTGCAACAAAGGCTCTATGCTGCTGGCTAACTCATTATTAATATGGTAAGACATATTTTGAAACACAAATTGATCCAAACCTTGAGTAAGTGCAATTAACAATTCATCCTCATAAGATAATTTATAAACATCTTAGGATAATTCATCAATCACATCAAGTGCACATAGATAGTTCACATTAGTAGAAAATCTTATAGCATCAAAAATATTGAACTTAATAATTTCACCATCAAGTTCCATAGTCGGTGTTCCTGCATGCACATCTATTTTTGTCCTAGATGTTATAAGAAATGATCTACCAAGCAATATGGGAACATCATGGCATGCATCACCCATGTCCAATACATAAAAGTAAGCAGGAAAAATAAGCTCATTGACTTAGACTAAGACATCTTTTAAAACTTCATCTAGGTATGCATTACTCCTATTAGCTAACTAAATGATTAAATCAGTTTTCTTTAACTCTCCTAAGTGTAGTTTATCATAAATGGACCTAGGCATCACATTAATGGAAGCCCCTAAATCAAGCATAGCTCTATTGATGGAGATGTTTCTAATTTTAAAGGAATAGAGAATACGCCTGGGTCCTTACATTTAGAGGGAAGCTTCGTTTAGAAAACAGCGGACACGTTTTCCCCCACACTTACCTTTTCATTCCCTTTCAGTTTATGTTTTGCAATGCAAAGCTCTTTAAGGAACTTGGCATAATGAGGCACCTGCTTTATGGCATCTAGGAGAGAAATGTTGATCTCTACTGTCCTAAATGTTTCTAAGATTTCTTGGTTTGCCCAATCTACCTTCGGGGTTTTCCCTCTTAGTCTACTAGGAAAAGGTGGTAATGGCTTGTAAGGTTCCTTCTTATCCTCAACTACTTCCTTAACATTAGAGGTGGTGCCTTGATCTTGGTTAGGTTCAGGTTTGGTGGCCTCTTTTTCATGCTCTACCTCTCTATTCTTCCTAGGTTTCTTTAACTCTTTCCCACCCCTAAGTGTCATGGCAGTCACATTTTTCTTTGGGCTTTGGAATGGTTGAGATGGCAACCTATGTTGTATTTGGGCCAGGAGGTTGCTAACTATGGTATCAGCAGTAGTCTGTCTCTCCTGGACCTGTTTAAGAGTCATCTCTATATTCTAAAACCTAGTGTCTCCTTTTTCTGATCATCCATCTTTTTTATGACTTGCTCTAAAAGAAAATTTATTCTATCCTGAGCAGATGGTTGACGTGATGGTTAGTGAAAACCTTGGGGCTTGTTCCTAGGTCCAAACCTAAGGTTAGGGTGGTCTCTCCATCCTTCATTATAAGTGTTGGAGTATGGGTCACATTTCGTTTGGCCTTAGTTAGAAAACATAGCATTCACATCACCCCCTTGAAGTGTAAGGGACGCATCAGTAGCATTTCCCTCTAAATAGCAAATACCACACACCACTGCTTTTTAAACTCCTCCAGTGACGAGTTTATTCAGTATAACAGTGATCTGAGACTACCGGGTCTCTACAAGTGAACCTGAACTAAGCTCATTGACCTTTCTAAACTGGGGTTCCCTAATTCCAAATTGTTGAGTGTTTTGCGCCATGATATTAAACAGTTCCCTAGCTTGAGCTGGAGTCTTATTAACCAAAGTCTCCCCACTAGCAGCATTCACCATATTTCTATCTATAGGTA
Source organism: Carnegiea gigantea (assembly GCA_029747015.1). Classification (NCBI taxonomy): domain Eukaryota; kingdom Viridiplantae; phylum Streptophyta; class Magnoliopsida; order Caryophyllales; family Cactaceae; genus Carnegiea; species Carnegiea gigantea. The sequence goes on from JAKOGI010001061.1 coordinate 22,784, forward strand.
ATAAACCTTTATAGAAATATTGAATCAATAATTATTCAGAAATTTGATGTTGAGGACAACTAGCACATAATTTATCAAAACATTCCTAATACTCATGGAAAGTTTCCCCATTCATTTGTTTAATTCTACATATTTTTTTTTCCAATGGATCCAATTCTAGATGCAGAAAATTATTTTTTTTCTGAAAATGCTTTATGAACTTGGATCCATGTAGTGAATGTTGTAGGGGGTAAGTAACATAACCAGTCTTTGGCCTTATTCTAGAGTGAAAAAGGAAAGGCTCTCAATCTAATTTGATCCTAGGTGATGCTCTCCGGTTGCATAGTCAAACATGTAATAATGAACTCATTAATATGAAGATATGGATCATCACTGGGCAATCCATGAAACTTAGGCAGTAAATTTAAAAATCCAAAGTTAAGCTTAGGTGGTCGGTCTAATACAGGATAAGTAATAAACAAAGATTGAGTTTTCAAATTAGGTGCATCAAGTTCACATAAAGTAGCCATCTCAACTTTAATATCTTTACAACTTGCCGATTCAGAGCTTATAAATTCAAAATTACTTACCTCATTTTCAAACACCTCAAACGTACACTCCTTTTTCTCTTCGATCATGTGACTACCCCTTAATCTCATAAACTAAAACAACCTACAGAAATAAAATACTAGAGTTAAAACAAAACAATTAAAGTAGTACAATTAAATAGAAGCAAACTAACGATTTTATTTTCTTTCTCTGGCAACGGCGCTAAAATTTATAAAGCTTGTCGTAGAGTTACAAATTAAACCAATACTTTGATTTATAAATAAGATTTATAGCATAGGAAAGTAGGGATCGATCCCATGAGGAAAGATTATGATAATAAGCTAGTTTAAATCTAATTAAATTTACTACTCTAATATATTTTACTTTTTTCTTTTGATTGCTAAAACAAATCAAATTAAACAAGTAAAAATCTAAAAAATTTCTTAGTAATACTCCTAAATATTCTAAGCCAAATTCTGGAAGCAAAAATAGTAAATACCTTACCTACATATCCTGGAAAAATACAAATAGAAATAATCGCACAATATTAAACTGAAAATCAAAATAAAAAATAACAAGCAGAAAATTAACATAAAAAATCACATAAAATAATCTCAATTAATATTATGCAAATTCATAAATGTCTATTCTTAGAATTATATGTAATTAATTTCAGAAAAATAAAACAGAAGATAATTACAGAAAATTAAAATAGAAAATAAAACCTAAAATTAGAAAAATAATAGACTGCACTTAAATAAATACGAAAATAAATAATAAAATTACCTAGTTTGTAAAATATAATTTTCTAGACTTAATAAAACCCCTAAAAACCAAAAATAAAAATTAAAAATATAATTTTCAGATTTATTAAACTAAAAACCTGCACGTATTTAATTCACAAAATAATTCTCAAACATTATCAATAATTTCCAAAATTTTCAAAATTAAATAGAAGTAGATGAGGATAATAACTAAACCCTCAAATTAAATAAAACACAAAAAATCACAAAAGAAACTATTTTTAGCCTAATTTCTAAGAAGCCGGTAAATAATGGCAAAATAGAATAGAAAATAAATCTGAAAATTTAACCACACTAAAAATCAAAATATAACTGATCTAGAATTACTAATGCACTAAAAAATACTACTCTTGGGGGGGGAGGTAAGCGAAATTAATATTCAAATCTATCGACTTAAGAATTAAAATGCACAAACTAAAGAAATTAACTAAAAAGGGAACAAATTATTATTAAAGATACCAAAATTATAAAAAATACTTAGCATAATCTATATCCACTATGAAAATTAATATTTATTATCAACACACAAATCGATTTATCATGAGTTAGACTGTAGAAGACATCCACCAGTGGATCTTCCCCGTTTTTCCTTATATTATAGTTTATTTAGGTCTAACCCTAATATAAACCCTACTACTTTTGATAACCCTAGCACCAGTGTAAGAATTTAATTAAACTAGAGTATTAAGTATTAGAAAAACATCATCTAATACCTTGTAACCAATTTACTAGTAAATTAATTTAACAAAGATCTATAATAATTACCTAATTAAAAGAGATGGGTTTGAGCCATATGTTATCAATTAGGGTAATTCTTGTGCCTAAAGACTATAACTTTTACGTATTAAAGCCTTTTAAACTATTATATAAATTTGTATTAAACTAATGAGCATGCATTCTAATTAATCTAACATGAATATCATAAAAAATAAATACAAACCATTATAGAATCAGGGAATAAAAATCAATTAGACAATAAAATAGAAAACTTGTTTCAAAATAATTAATTTAGTATGGTTTCAAGTAGAGTATACTAAGTATAAGAAAATTACTCGCTCATATTGGAGACTAAATTACACAAATCATCCAAAGAATTCATCTTTAACACTAAACTAAACTTTAAAAAAAAATAGAAGAACAATATTATTTGACTTGATAATCAAAAGGTGATGATGATACTTGATGATGATAATGTTTGGCGAGATGATGAGGCGTGATGGTGATCTGGAGGAGTGAAAATGAGGTGAGGAGATTAGATGAGGGAGTTTGGACATGAGGTTGTTGTGCTGTGTGTTGAAGAGGGTGAGGAGATTGAATGGATTCCCAATGAGAGGTCGTGAGGTGGTTTTTTATAGCATAACATTGCTAGCGTTTCCTTTTCTTGTGGAATGTCTTCTTCTCCAAGTCTTCTAATTCCTCTTTAATTAAGAGTAGTAATCTTGTAACCCTAGCCCAAATAAATCATTATTAAAATAATTTTTTTTCATAAATCATTATTTGTTTTGGACCAACTTGATGAATTCACTTGTAAAGTCCTTTAGTAAATAAAACCCGAACTTCGACATCTTCTCTTCTTCTCTTTCTTTATTAATGCTTAACCTTAAAAATATATGAAGTAAGGTAAATTAGACAAAATAATATATATAATATAATCAAATTAATTATTAAAAACATATATGAATTATGCCTTAATACGTGGATTAGATGGTGGTCAAGTTGCCACGAACCACGCTGCGATGGGAATAACAGTCCATTGATCACGCCATCAATCAACTACAATTTAAATTTGCACGCAATGAATTTGGTTGGGTAAATTAATAGGAAAACTTGCTAGTAGCAATGTAAAATTTGAACTTAAAAATTGTGATTGTTCATTAATAGAGGAGCTGATAATTAAATGCAGCTTATGCGTACATTAATTGAGGCCTGTTAGAATAGTGTAAGTTCGATATAAATAAAAGTAGCTAAAAAGTTGACTAATAAAGACAAGATATTGATTCAAATGGAGAACTAATGGAGGCTAAGTGCATAAAATTTGGACGGCTTATTAGATAAAGAAATTTGATAAGAACACTAGAAAGTAATGTTCATGTAAAATTGTGTTACTCCACGAGGAAAGAAACAACAGATGACATATAGTTTGTATATTAGAATTATTTGCTTAAGAGTGATTGCAATAGTGTGAGTTTGATGTAAGGGAGAGGAGATGGAGTTTAAACAAATAAATTCATGAATGTGTTGAAATTCAATTGGAGAAATAAGGGGTGAATGACACTATACATATGTTCAGCCGAAAGTGGCTGGATAAGTAAATAAGAAAAATCAAAAGTCACAGTATATTGACGTTAAAGACCATTTCAATAGGAGTAGAAAAGCTTGAAGTGATACATAATAAAGTTGGCCAAGTACATATTCTTAAAATTAACACTAGTGATTATATAAGGTTTTAATGGCACAAGATATTAAAATGTTAAAAAACCAAACAATTCTATCATCTAAAAAGTATAATTTGTCTGTAGATACTTTATTCAATCTCATCAAAACAATGTATACTTGGCACTCGAGAAGGAGAAAGAGGGCCAGTACAATCAAAGATAATCCTAATGTAAAATGTTTTTTTCGTTGGTAAATAGGAGTTAGAAAAAGGGAATGATTGATAAGAGTTTGAACGGATTGCGAAGACATGGGACGTTCTTGTAGTATTGGAAAAGAATGTGAAGGACTGAGAAGGATTAGAAAGAACTGTGATTTTTTTTTTTTTGAAGGAGTAGGAAAGAATGGGAAGGAGAGTGTTTTGCAAAAAATATGCATCATCATTCTTCAACCCTATCAAGGAATTGCTGGGAATTATTGGTCTAAGACTAGTAAACAACTTCATTATTAGGAATGATTGAGAAGGACTAAGAAAGAGTTGGTAAATTGTTATTTACCAACAAAACGAACAAGTGTGTCTAGAGGATAAAGAAGTTAGTCAAAAGCTTCATTACTAGGAATGATTGAGAAGGACTAGGACAGAGTAAATTGTTATTTACCAAACAAAAGAATAGGTGTGTATAGAGCATAAAGAATTTTACTATTTCAATATGAAAGAAAAAATTCTTAGATGAAAGAGTCCGCTTCCTTTGTATTGGTACAATTGATGACACAATTATAGTGTCCTCATTCTAATGTTGACAAGTTAGTAAATTAAGACCTAAGAATTATAAATTAGTTACTTATTTTAATGAAAAAGACAAAATAAAAAAAAGAATGCAAACTAATTTTTTTAATCTAAAACCTTCTTTCTCCAATTTGCATAAAGTTTATAAACCATGTGCCTCTGGCTCCTTGCCCAAATTTTTCATACATAAAATATTCATCTAATTTGCATTAATTACATAATTGCTCTGATGTTTTCGACCAATGTCACAATTATGCATCACCATTCTTCAACTCTATCCCTAGAGCTAGTAAATTTAGTAAATTATTTAATTTTAAAACAAGATTACTGGAGTTCAGTCTAAAAGTTAGTCATTTGTTTTCTTCTTAACCTTAGTAAAGCATATATATACAAGTAAACTTCAAAACTGTCTCAACAGCCACACATCCAAGTAAAGTAACCTAATGGTCCTCATGTCTGAATTATATGACTTATGAAATCAAAATATAAAGGAATACAACTTTATACAACTCAACTCAGTGGGTATGATGCTCCGATCCCTTCCCGAGTTGTGGACAATTACTAATATCGGCTTTATGGATGGATGACTAACCAACAAATCAGCATGATATTTTTCAGCATCTTTTGTCCTCAGTCACATGTTACTTGGGAAAAAATTTCGAGAAAGTCACCCAACCAAGACTTCCACAAAGTAAGCACGTTTAATTGTGGAGTATTTAAGAGTAGGCTCCCCAAAAAGGTAGGTGCACATTTTGGTGATATAAGTAGTCACTTTTCCTTAAATCACACTCGAGTCATTACATTCACCCTCACTTGAAGAATACAATGTTCTCGTTATGCCTAAAAAATAGGCCAACTTATGTGTCATTTTGATAGGTGATCATCCCATTATCTTTGCCTCAGTAGGTGACTACCCAAGGCTTTCTCATCCATTAGTGCAACTGACGGTCGCAGCTAGACTTTGATACCATTTGTAATGCTCTAACCTCTCTTAAGTCGTGGACAGATACCAATATCGGCTTCATAGATTAATGATTAGCTCCATAACTCACTACGAGGCTTTCTAACATGATTTGTCCTCACTTACACATTACTTGGGGAGACTTCCCAGGAGGTACCTATAACAAGAGTTCTACATAGTAAATACTCTTAATTCTGGAATTAAGAGTATGCTCATCAAAGAGGAAGGTGCATATTTTGGTGATATGGATAGTCATTTCAAATCTTTTAGACCACATTTAGAGTGTTGTAGCAGGTTACACCTGAAGCATTAGGGTTTTACCTCCCTCCTGATGATCTCTACTTAGTTAACTCCATTTATCCAAGAAAACTTGCACCAGGTAAGGTGATTAGCTCTTGAGCCTCATAGAGCTACTGAGCTGAATGCTTACATCATACACTTATACTTTACATGACCTTCTAAAACATCTATATACTTAACCAAAATACCCATTTCACCCTATATACAGATACATACAAGATGTAAAATAATTAATCAAAAAGGTAATTTATATTAACTACGTGACTGCAAAAATATCATGTTTAGCCCTGTTGAGACCTGGCAAAAGTGAAAAGCAAGGCTGGTGAGTAAACCAGGCATTCAATGGGTAGTCAGACATTCGGGAACCAAAATCTTTCTACATAACAACTACGTATAACAGCCAGCATGGATAAGTAGTTTAATAGTTGTTAAGTCTACCCCCTTTTGATTGACTCTTAGACTAACCAAGGAACTACACATGTAAATACAATTTAGTGAAATGATTCATAGTTTATTAGAAATAGTTTAAACACATTATGCTAAATCAAGGAAAGCCAAAAAGGTAACTTTAACAGAGTATACTAATATAGCAACACTTAGGACATAGTATTATAGTAAGAGTAGACATTACTTTGCAAAAGCACTGAATAGTTGAATCCAAAATCCATCTTTTCTCATGACAAACCATCTTTATGGTTAAAAAAAGGTCCACTTCATCCATAAAATCATTTATTGACACGCACAGTGGACCGTTGAAAGACAAAAGAAAGAAACTATGCTTACAATTTGAAACTGCAGACTACCTTTGACAATTGCTTATACAAACGGTTTCAGTAGATTTGTTTACTCAATTCTCATTTGGGTAAAAATAACATTTATGACATTAGACCACTTCTAGTATATCCAGTATAGGTGAATATGTTATCCATTTAACGCTTAGCTTCTGGGAAACTAACCAACTATTGACAGACTCACTTCTTTGTCATGAAAGTATCAACCTAATATGCTACAATGATTGGCACCCTAATACGCGAGATCCCATTGTTTAATATGCTAGACTGAGTCACTCCAATGCAACTGACAATTAACCTAGATCACATAGGTTAATTAGGATCTTAAACACATTAGGAGTCCAGAGGTATTAGACATCCTAGCCCTTTAAAATAAGTTGTTTTCATTCAAGAAAAACATTTGATAAGAGCCATATTTCTTAACTCTTCCTTATAAATCCTGCTTTTAAAGAGGTAATCCCATTGAATGAAAATTGTTTTAGTCTAGGAAAAGCTTCATGGTTCAAAGATGTATCAATCATTATTGACATTCAAGTAAGAACAACTCTTTTACTAAAAATTCAACTTTTGTCAAATATCGCCTTCTCTTTTAAACCAATTAAAGCACACTTTAAATCCATTAAATCAAGAACATTCTTTTATGAATGATAAACCCATGTTCGGTTTAAATTCTACACGTTTTTGTCAAAGCCATTCAATTTAGGATGATCACACAAACTCACATTCAGATATCAACTAATCAATAGCTCTTCTACATATCAACACAGCACATCATAAAAATTAAATGTGCACACTTTCAAGCTAAAGAAGCTCGCATGAGGTTTTGTCTAATTTATTTTTAAATTTAGTTTAGGTCTCGGTTTATTTTGCTCAGTTCTTTTGTGGTTCAAGTGTTGTTTAGTTCTTTTTAGTTTTAGGTGTTCTTCAGTTCTTTTTAGGTTCAAGTGCAAACTTTCTTCAATTTTTTCAAGTTTCTAGGAACTCACAAATGATGACAATCAAATGGGAGGCCATAATAGACTGAGCATTTTGTTATGTTCTGTGCTGCCTGACATAAATAGCAGAACACACAATTACCCTTGCTCGGGGCATAAACTGTTCTAAAGTCACACCACTACACCACAAGTTCATGGTCCCCTATATAAACCAAAGCAGAAATTTAGCACACGCTTGTCAAGGGGTACGTAAAATACAAGCACTAACATCACCAAAGTGTTTTCAAAGAAATAGACTTCCCTTACTTCAATTCTGCTAGTTTCCCCATATCAACCTCAAACAACAATAAAAACAACCTTAGTTTTTTTCAAATCCTTCACAGATTCACACCAACGATTTCACATTTCTAACCCTAATTAATTCACATGCATTTAAGATTCCAATCAATATAATGATTTTAGGGTTCAAAATTTATCCTAATTCGAGAATGTAGATTCCTCACCTCAAATCTTAGGTACAAAGGTGAAACAGTTGGGATTTGAGATGGCCTCAATGGGTTCTTGCTTCTCCTTCTCAGTTTCCCCTTCCTTTCATTACTTCATGCTTCTGGTGCTCCTTCTTCTTTTTCTCCATTGAATAAAAAGATCATCTAAAAAAAAGAAAATAGTAAGATAAGGCTTCTAATTCCCATAGTTAACCAAGTGTTCAATTGCATGATTTAAACACCTAAGACAAAGCACAATGAGGTAGGTAGAGAGGAGTCCTATTTTCTCACTCCCGTCATTGGTTTGAAATCTTCAATTTTTGTGCCATGCTAGAGGACATTAAAAGAAGCCATGGTGGTATAATTCTTGATAATTTTGATCAAATATTGTGGTAGTTTAGCTTCTTGGAGGGTTTTTTTTAATAAATGGCCATCATAGGCAGTCGTAAGCTTTTTAAGAGCTACTTTGATAGCCATATGTCTAGTTTGGCCCTGTTTTCTTCTCATTGTGTATAGCACTTCTGGAGCAATAATAATATTATCTTTAATCTGCTTTCTCTCAATAAAACTACTCTAAATTGCTGCAATGAATTTAATAAGGATGGGCTTCAATATGTTGGCAATGACTCTAGTAATCATCCTGAAGGTTACATTTCATAAGCCAATTGGTCTTAAGTGAGAAACACTTTGGGGGTCCTCTACTTTGGGAATAAGAGTTCACAAAGTCTCATAATTTGTTGTGGGAGCTGCTGCCCTATAAGCATATCCAATGCTAGCTTTGTAACTTGGTCCCTTATAAGTGACCAATTCCTTTGGAAGAAAAGGGCTTGGAAGCCATTAGGTCTCAGGGCCTTGCATGAATCCATAACGAATAATGTTATTTTAATTTCATAGGTAATAAAAGGCTTCTCCAATTGGTGCCCATCCTAAGAGATTCGAGAACCTATTATGTAGCAGGAAATAAGGACAACACAACTCATTATCGCCTATGTACAAGTTGAAGAAGTATTCTCATACCTTGTTTTTAATTTCATTTTCTTCCCATAGCCAATTTCCTTACTGGTCTTGAAGTACTTCAATACGCTTAGCAACCCCTTTGATCACAGTGCTAAGATGAAAAAATTTCGTGTCCTTATTACGATCCCTTATCACTTTAGTTCTCGAATTTTGGAACCAAAACATTACAATTTGGCTCAACATGTCACCCAACCTACATCTCAAATTAGACTCTAATTTGACAAGAAATTGATTGTAAGAGCTAGAGAGACTTCTTTGTATGCCTTTAAGATGCGTCCATATTTCATTTTTATTCTTAAATAAATTGCCAAAGATTCCAGTTCCACTTATTAATCTTTAACTAACAAACAAAGCATGGGTAAAGAGGTATGTGCTTTTTCTAGGTCTACTGCAAACACTCCAACTGATCATGTAATAACCATGTTGCCTGAAAACAAAGGGATTCCTAGAAATCAGGGATACTATCAAACCTATTAGGAGTGATTAGAAGCGAAGATTGATCTGAGTGATGCTTCATGAGATGTCTGAAAGCCTCTTCAAAGTTGCCACTTCAAAGCTTGTTTCCAAGTATGAGAGCTTCGTTATGACTCCAAATAAATAGATGGCTTAAAAAAACAAAATCAATAAGGTTGTTATTCCAATCTAGTGGTGAAAACTTCACACTTTCCATTAATTTATCACCACAATTTTGCCTTTCATTCATGGAAGGAGTCTTATTAAAGTCACCAGTGAGTAACCAAAGACAATCATTGGATTGCACAAAATCAACAACCTCATGCTAGAAGTTTTGCTAAGTAGTCTCTTGTGGAATCACATACACAACAGAGAATAATTAGTAGTTGCCATTATTTTATTGCACTTTTAACATCACAAATTATCCATGAGAAGTTAGAACTGCAAGATTGACAACCTCTTTTCTCCATAGGACCCAAAACCGTGAGCTTCAACCCTATGCATGCTATCAGAGCTAATTCTCTTATATAATTTATCAGCAATTTCCCCGTTAATATTGGTTTCCACTAAAGCCAAAATTTTAGGTTGTAGTTACGAAGAAATTCTTTGAGAGAAAGGAAAAAATCATTGCTTCTAGCACCAAATACATTCCAAACAAGAATGGAGAGGTTACTTATATTTTGATTTGTCTTATTCATGGAGAACCATTTGGAGGGAAGATAAAGTCTTCAATATTCTTGGTCTTAGGAATCCTCATAGAAGGAGTTATCCCCATCACTTTACATAACCATTTGCTCATTCATCATTCTTTTATGACAAATTGAATTATCATTTTGATATTTGTTGATGGGAAAATCACTAGGTTTGGATGGCAATTCTTTTTTAGATTTTGTAAGTATTAGAGGAAGTCCAACGAGTAGATAACCGGAGTGTAGTGGAAACAATGGAGATGGGATGCTATTGGTTCCACTTTTATGGTCAAGGTTACTGGATTAAAGAAGAGGACAATGACTTGAGTGGGAGTCAAGCTCACTTGGCTTTTGTGATGACAAAGGTAGGACTGGGGTTGGCAAGATGAGTTCACATCTTACGCCCTGTATTGATGTTACATGATTTGAGTGAGGTTTCAAGGGGCCATCCTTATGCGAGGGAATAACATGCATTTCTAGGCTGTTGGGGCACATGTATGTCCTTTTTAAATAATAGTCTATTGCCTTTCAATGAGTTTTAGGTAATTTTCTTATTTACCTCTAATTCTTTATTGGATATTTCTCCAATATTTTTTCCCATATTATCTTCTTAGTGATTGTGGCAAGGGAATAGCCAGCCATGTAAGCCTCAATATTTTCAGCCAATCTGATGTGGAGCAAACTCCAAACTTGGACTTCTTCTCACAAGCAAGGGTCTTGAATCAAGTAGGCTCAATGTTGACTTTGGGTCAAGGACTAGGTCCTTCTAGATAATTGTTGACTTGGGACCCTTAAGGAGGTCCAAGTAAGCTTAGGAAAGGTGGTTGGATAATTAGTAGCCCTAAATAAGTTGCTTAGCTACTTTATCCTCTAAAACCACCTGATTAGCTCATTCTCAGTTTTCTAGGCAGAACACCTTATCTCAATTCTAGCTATGTTTTGGGAGGGAAAATGGGCTCCAATTTGGACAAACTATATATATACAGATAGCTCTAGACATCTAGTTTCCATCAATTTATAAAACATCTCCAAATTCCTAGTATTAAGGAAGATATGGGGTGCAAAACCAACAAAGGTTAGTATAGGGTCTGGAATTGCACATTTTTTATTAAGGAATTAATTGGTGTAGCAAATGGACGAATTAAAGGATAGTATTTCTTGGACAACTGGTGGACTCCTCTAGGAGGCAGCCACAGGAAAATCTCCCCATGACTCATTGAATTGAGGCAGTTGATGACTCATCCAATCTACCATTAATGCAGCCAAATTTCAGCTCACCTATATTCTAGATAACCCCTTTAAAATTGCACCCTTAGTTAAGATTTCATTAGTTAATTTTCTTGTAATCCTATTTGTTGGTGCATGACTTGGGGAAGGAGGTACTCCCCTATTTATTTGCTTGATCCTCGTAATATTTCTCAGACTTGGATTAATGAAATGATAGCTTGATGCTTAGTATTTTCTCAAAATCTCAAATTTCTTTCTCTCTCTAAGGAGGATGGGAAAATTAAGTTCATTCCTTTAACTAATCCTTGGTGCCTTGGCTTTAAAGGGTTAAAAGGCGGGGTGATTTATCTCTTTGTTCAATTATTTTCATGTTTAAATCAATCACTAGAAGATTTGGAGTTTTTCTCTCTCTTTGGTTTTTTTAGGGGAGATTGATCTTCATTAAACATTTGGGACTCATCATCAAGGGTTTATACCTTTATTTGGTCAATGGATTTCACCATGGACACAATCTCTTTGCAAACTTTTCCTAAATTATAGGGGCCTTTGTATGGTTTCCAGCTTCTAGAATATCTCCTAAAATAGCAAATCTTAGACCCCATCGAGCAAGCAAAGAGCTTCATTGAGTGAGATTGACACAATATTCATATCCTTTCGAAGAATATAATTAGTTTCCTTGAATCGTGTCTCTAGCTTGTCGATCATAGCAGGTAAGGTTAGATTTTAAACTTCTTTCTTTTTGGATGTTGAGGTTGTGTTCTTGGAGTTCTTTTTTTTTGTGTGTGATTTTTAACGATCATCCATGGGCTAAATTCTTCCCTATGCTAAGGTTTGTAGATAACAAAGGTCTTTGGGGATTATTCCTAGGAGTGGTATTATTGACGATATGTTCCTCACCTTGCTTTAGGGGGAATGATGGATAATATCCTTCTTTATAGTAAGCACAACCACATTTGAAGCATAAGAGTCTTTAACCCTCATATTGAATTACCCAAAATTTTACCATTGACCCGAAACTTGGACAGGAGGGGTTTACATAAATCCACATCAACACTTAGGCATGGAAATCATACTCATTCCACATTAGTTGTTGTTTAATCTACTCCAATAATCTTTCTTATTTTTCTACCAATCATATCCAATAATACATACTTGTGCTATGAAAAATTTGGTTGGTTCTTTATTTAGTATGAATTTAGTTAGCTACCTTCGGCTAGTTAGATGGTTATCACCTAACATCTGTGACTCTTGTATGAGTATGTTGTGTCAGTCCTCTATATCAGTGAATCTTTAAATAATCACAACCAAAGTCTATAAGGGAGAAATAACCTTTTAGGTTCCATTTCTTTTGAAGTCTCTTCCTTAATTGCATGTAGCTGATACCTTTGTCAAATATTTTTATGTTCACAGCATACTTCTATGTGCACGCAGTCTATGGATGGAGCAACAGAGATTCTTATTGAGACTATGTCTTCATCATTTGATCTCCCTTATGCAAAATCATCTCCGAATATGACAAGAAAACCAAATTGGGATTTTCCTAGCCAATCTGTCCTTGAAGGACATTGGCCTGAACTGTTAGGTGTCACTTGCAATATTATTATCATTAGCAGTTTGAAGAGCAAATTCATCATCATTGTTGATGATGATGCCATCACCAGATCGTTTGAATTTTTGTATTTGAGTGATTAAAATGCTCTTTTATTTTGGTAACAAGAGGAGTGCTCAAGCTATCTCTCATGGTCATCTCCATCAGCTCAAACTATACTGTAGAACTCTCTGTTTATGAACCAAGATGACTTGACTTGTAAAGATTTTCTATCCCTAATAGCTCAATAATGCAAATTAAGGCATGTTCGTGCATTTATGCTTAAAAAATTTCATTCGAAAACATAAGTAAATTAAATCTTTTTAGGCAAACTAAAGTACTCTCCTCGTCATCATGCTAATTAGCCACTTTGAACTTGTTTAACCACATATACACCTAAGTCACTAAATCTATGCAATTACACAACACCCTCTGGCCTTGTCATCTTCCTTTTTTTCCTTAATTTTCTTTCCAACATGACCACTTTTACTGAACTGGATACTACAAGAGGCTGTTCACCAAAAGCAGTAGCAAAACCATCATATAGTGTTGCAATCAATCACAATGCCAGCCAAAACTATAGCGATCATGATAGAATAGTAAAGCAGCAGATAGAACAACTATCTTAGCCCTAATTAACCACTAACTTAGTCCTAATTGTAATTAAGGTGAGATTGATGAAAATTAATCGTAAGTTAACCTAGAAGTGATTATGTACTAAAATTACCAATAATGAAATCTACTCAAAAAGGGAATGTCTACACGACTACTAATGCTGACAAGCAAACACTACTCTACCAAACACTACCAAAAGCAAGTTTAAACTACACAAACAACTACACTAGCATGAACACAAACACTTCAAATGAGGACAAGCGAGGTGATAATGGCTGTCATGACCCAACACAACCTAAACTTCATCATAAAAAAATGATCACTAGAACAAAACAATCCTAGATCTCCACTACTACCTATCCTAAACTAGCTATTGAAAACATAAAAAGAGTAAGGGAGCAGAGAGAGAATATCTAAAAATCCACAATAAAAAAATTTAAGCTTTGATGCTTTTGCTTCCAAGTCATCTAATGGTATTCTAGTTGGGAGATTAATGCTAGCAACTAATTTTTTGAATGTGAAATCCAAACTGAGAAGCTTGGGAAACTAGAGAAGCCGAAGGGGAAGAAAGAGGGAGAGAAAGGAAGAAAAATGGATGAATTGGCTGTAGAAGAGTAGATAAAAGACTCAAACCTTCTAAAGGTGAATCTCCAATACTCCATTATCGTCCATACCATCAAAAAGCAAGTGTTGGGTGATTTTCATTGAACAAAAATAGACTACAGGGGTGTGCAGAGAAAAAAGTGCTGACAAAGGCATTGAAGTACTAAAGATTACTAAAGAAACTGAAATAAAACCCAAAGCATTAAACTTGTATTACTTGAAATTAAATGTACCAAGCAAGTTTGGAGAGAAAAGTAGCTGCTAAGTCTGAGGCAAAACCCTAGAAAGATGAAAAAGTTACAAGAAATGAGCTTATAGATCACTTTTATACAAGCACCCTCGAACCGTGGCTTTAGTTCTTGGAATTTCAGTAAATGATACAACTGCACCACTGTTCCGACATACAATAGTGTATATTGGTTTATTTAGAGTGCAACTCTATTCAAGAGGGTGGACCTCCTTAATTATGTCCGCCCCTCTCGAAAGACCACTTTTTGATTCCGACTCATTCTAATTTTTATTTTGTATTAATAAGACTTCGTATAATTTGGATCGACATTTATCATTTATTTTGATGTCGAATCGCCCATACATAAAACCTAATTGCATCAGATAGTGGTCATATAGACACTTTTTAGGAAGGGTACTGCGCGTATACCTTCTTCATGTGTGCGTAGGTTAGGGAACGGGCAATTTTGCTTGATTTGGAATTTGGGTTGTACTAACTTTTTTTTTATTGTGAGTTGCCTATGTACTTTTTTGTGGAGGATCAAACCAACTATAATCCTTTGACTTTTATTTGATGTTATTTGTATTTTATTTCGGTTAAATTAATAACCATTTATTTTTTAATTTTTATTTATTTGGCTAAATTATAGATAGCCACTTCTTAATTTGATTTTGGCTTTGAGCTTTATTCATTTGGGTTGGATTAATAGCCACACTATTGATTTAATTTTTTTCATTTGAATTTTGACTTTAATGGCTACATAAAAAATTTTGGCCATTTTGTAATTTTTATTTTTACCGAATTAACCCTTCCTAGGGTCGGTCCATTTGTTTTGTATATACATATATGTGTGTGTGTATGTGTGTGTGTGTGTGTGTGTGTGTGTGTTTGACTTCCGATTGCACCCAAAATTTATTTGAGGGCTTCCTACGTATTTTTAGCGAGATTAAATTGATGTAGCTCTTGGTCCAAAAATTATTTTTTTAGGCATGCATCATGAGGGGAATTTGGTGAGCTTGGCTGTATATTTGGTTTGGGTTTGGTTCATTTTGGTGGACTCCAAATTTGAGAAAGGTTTGACTTTTTGAGTAGCTTGGTTTTTTATTTGTTTTGGTCATGTAGTGTGTAACCAAGTGCAAAAAATGGTATTTTTTTTTAGCTTTTTCATAAAAGAGGGGAATACAAGTAAAGGTATTTTGGTCTAATTTGTGGAGTTGGACATTTGAGAGACTTAAATTTTGAGAAAAGGGGATCCCGGTTTATTTACATCACATAATATGTCACTTGAGAACATATGAACTAGAGTTCGAATCTTTTTTATTAAGTAGAGATTTGATCTTCCGTCTTTCGTTTTTTTAAGTCGAAGTAACCACTAGGTATTAAACTTTATTAGGAATTAATGACAATATGGCTTGTATTTATTCGTCCAGGAACAAATATTAGCCTCCCAACTTGTTTAGCTTCAATTGTGATAGCCCATATTCTCCACATAATTGTCAATGTAGTGTTAATGTAATCCTTGGACACCTACTTGACATTGCTGCATGGAACTCCCATCACTAGCATTATCATCCATTTTTTTAAGCTCCTACTTATCACTTATAACACACTTTTTTATTTTATTGGAGAAGAAAAAATAATTGAAAGAGAGTCCAACATCCATTGAAGTTTTTAAAGGTTAGGTAACCTAGTCAACAAAAACTTGTAAAGGACTATAAGAGCAATTGATTCATCCTCCACTTTTCTACCCCCTAAAAGCAATTCGACTTTCATAGCAGCCTAAAGTAGTACATTTGTTCGATTCAACTTGAGTATTACCAAGCCAAACTTCTCCATCATTTTATTAAAGGTTTGTCAATGGTGATCTCTTTGTCAAATTTATGAACATATAAATCCCTTTCTACATTTTTTAAACGAATTCGAGAAATAACTCAAGACCCGCAAGGATCTATGCTTCATGAGTTCAAGAGGACATGAGATCCGGAAGGATCAACATCCTACAAACTCATAAGGGTTGGGGGATAAGCAAGTCGTACAAATTATGCTAAAAAATTTTTCTAAGACCCTAAAGAATAATGCAGGTATAATCTATTGTATTTTAGCATAGATCCATTACGTTCATTAATTTAACTCCCTCCCTTTTCATGAATTTGTAGGATGAAGATAGCGGGACTTGGACAATAGAAATTGTAAAGAGGGTTATAAGAACTTGAGTTATTATCAATTTTTTTTAAACTTAGGCAAGCCTTAAGGTTGTGATGTGAGGACATTCTGTTTATTTGACTCCCTCCAGAAGGTTTACTTGAGTTTGGTTTTCTTATGATTTATTTTTGTAGGGGAAGGGGGAGGGCAGATGATTGGACAACTAAAGTGGGGATGTCATCGTCATCTATGACTTTCATCATTATCATTTTTTTAACAGTCACTAATTATATTAGCAAATTCAAAATATTGGTAACGTTCCCAATATTGCCAAGAAAGAAACTAGAATTTGGCCTACGATTTTTTTAATCAGAAGAATGAAACACTTTCATGTATGCACATGCAATTTTTTTGAATTTTATTTTATACTCCCTAACATGTTCAACTCGAGTCCTCACAATCCGGGATCCTCTTGGATCCAACATTGGGGTCCTTTCGAACCCCAGAATTGTGAGCCTCTTTGAACCCAATACTTATTAGGTATTTTGTTTGGATCCTTTCGAATCAACATCAGAGGACCCATTTGTTTTGTTTCCCAATATGCTTTCAGGTCTAACTGGGACCAGGGGCGGAGCCAGAAATTTTGATTTGGGGGGGGGGGGGGGGGGGTTTGTTTTAAGTTTTTTTTCTATTATTTAGAACTATTGATGGATATTTAATTTTTGATGGGTGTTTTCTACTTTTTTAGTCAATAAATATAGGTTGGGGGCAGATAGTTTGCTTGAATTCCTTCATACAACATATTTTCCGTTTCCATATATACTATAAAAAAGCATATGTGTTTATTTATGTGCGCATATAGTTAGATTTTGAACACAAAAGACTAATCAAAGATAAAATAAATCATATTTTGATGCATTGTAAATGAAAAGAAAATTAAATTATACTTGTTATTATAACTTTGAAAAAAATAGAAAAGTCATAAACAGAATAAATCAAAGGCAATATTAAATTGAAATAGTAAAAAGGATACACAGGAAAGAAAAATGTGCAAGTAGTAAGGCAAAACATGAGAGAAAATGATTATGGAGCTCAAGTTAATCAAAATTGTACAATTCTTTTAATGATTTATAAGCAAAAAAGAAGTTTAAATGAAACATTATACAGAAGAAGCTATTTTTAAATTATTCAAGACAATAAAAGGGGAACAAAAAGTTATGAACAAGACTAATCAAATATATTACTATATGAGACCAATAAATGAGGCATGTATTGTGAAAGGAAAATATCCAATGAACTGGAAGAAAAATAAAAAGAAAAGGAAGAAAATGAAATAATTTATATTAAAGAAAAAAAGTAAAAAATAAGATAAATTGAGATAAACCGCAAAGTGCTAGATTGTGTGGCAACATAGTTGCAGTGAGACCTCAGAAGGAGAGGAGTATGGGCTAGATAATAAGTCTTTAGAACAAAATAAGCAAAAACAATGAGCATAAGCTATCACCATGGGGACTCGAACATGAGATCATGCCAGACAATCAAGCTCTTCGCCTTTGGTTGAAGGGGCTAGACTACCTTGCCAAAACAAATTTTCTGCTCTCATCTCATAGGTTTTATTGATTATTTTAATGTTAGGGGGGCCAAGGCCCACCAGGCCCCTATAAATCTACCCTTGTTAGGGACTGAAGTTCTTCTATATGGCCATGAAGAGACAACATCAAAATGAGAGACATGGGAGGGTTTGAATTAACTCGATTGCATTCTTCTATTACATTACAATCTCTAGAAAACTGGTACACAAAAGAACAAGTGCTTTGATCCTTGTTTAGATTCTTCTCCGTCAAATGTGTTTTTATGCATGTTTTCTGCCTCACTGTCTCTCTTTGCCCAGTGTCTCCCTATCTCCTTTAACAGAAACATCATCTTTTTATAATAAAGGACAGGTAGTTATTCCCTCCACCACCTGACGTTGCATTTAAGTTGGACAGTTAGGTTAGTGGGAAGTTACATAGCAAAATGATGATAATGCCAACACCTAGGACATGCCTTCAAAATTTTTCGTCACTCCATTTTATCCGACTCTCTATAAACTTCTCACTCTAAGGAGAAATTAGGCTATAGATTCTAAGTTTCGACGGGTATCCAACTTTATGATTGGTGCTATTAAATGGACTAAGTACATCTTGAAGCACTTCGAGCATACCCTTAGGTCAGCAGGCATATATGGAGCTGTTAGTGTATCTTGTTACTCCTATCATTTTCATGTACATGGCAAGCATTTTGTGTTCTTTGGGGTCCTCTAACAAATACCCTTCATCATGGAGCTAGAGAAGTTGGCATCTCCTTTTACGACTTGGAGAGAATCGATGGCCTTCCAATTCTAGGGGATGTATATGAAGAATTTTTACCACGTAACAAAGATTTGATGGATACTAAAAAATTTTCACCAATAGTTCTAGAGTTACTTCGTATTGGTGCTGAACTTTGTCGCTTTTATAAGAACAGCCATGTCTATTAGAATTGGTGGATGAATCATTTTTATAGAGGGCAATTGATGTGGGGTGCTTTTGGCAAAGAGTTGGAAAAAAGGACATCAACTAGCCCTCCACAAGTCTCGTAAAGGGTCATCTTCGACTTTAAATATCATTAATATTGGAGAGCTTGCTGCATTCTTGGTTTTCTAGTTAAGTCATTTTGTCTTACGATATCATAATGAAGTAATAAGGCCAAAGACTTTCGTAATGGCCTCTTCTATGGCAAAAGGTCAAAATATTTCTCTAGCTCCGACAGTGCTAGGATATATCTACCATGGTTTAGGGGAAGTTATAAGTCATCCTAATCATCCGGGTCGAGCTATTCCTTATTTTCTCATTCATTATGTAGTGGGTTGGTTAGTAGAAAATTTTCTAGCCTTATATTCTCAACATCTGAGTGTCTGACAAATTATCATAGATTAATGCGCTGTGCTAGAATGTCAGCAAAATGATTTACACTAGCACAAGCAAGGAGCATTTTTAGAAACAGGCAATCCATCTCTTTTCGGGCAGGTGCATTTTGGGAGCAGTCACCAAAAGGACAAGACTTCGTCAATATGAAGCTATCAGATGAAAACATCAAATTTTTATTATCAATAAGATCTTCTGTACTCCCTATGCGAATTGGCCTTGAATTGCTCGTCAGTTTGGATTTGG
>JAKOGI010001061.1:47500-235000 GCA_029747015.1 Carnegiea gigantea
TGTACACACCACTCAAGTGAACTAAACAATAGTCACTTTGCATATGCAAAGGGTCCAACGCCTAACCTCCATGATGGAATATGTACTTGATACCATTACGCCTCTATTCACTTGACTTATTGTTCCCTTTTACCTATTGCGTAGAATTTGATAATTACTTGTGAATCCTTTTATTTGTGTCAAGGGGAGGGGGAAGACTTGTAATAGCCTATTGTGCTTTTCTTGTAATAAATTGTGTTGATTACAATGTACAAGTTGAACTCCCCCTCCTCTTCCTTTTCTCTACACACACACACACACACACACACACACACACATGTGTGTAGGTGTGTGTGCATGTGCGCGCGCGCGTGTCTATATGTGTGTATGTGTGTGTGACTTACTTATCGTTAGCTTTAATTTAACTGTTAAGCTATTGCTCCCGAAGATCTTAATTACTCATTCAGTGGCTTACTTATATCCTTAAGGATGATTATGAGGCCTAATCTCATTTAGGTGGTTGATTGTGTCCTAAGACTAGCTAGATACCCATCATTGAGTGGGACCCCTTAGTGCGAAGTTAATCCTTAGGTAACTCGAGGTATGCGGTATTAATAATTCTAGACCTGAGTTTTTGGAGTGAATAGTTTAGTAGCTCGAAGTTTAGTAACCAAAATTTAATGTACTGTTCATATTTTATGTGCCCTTTAAATTTTTGAAACTTACATTTTTAACCTAATTCCTTAAAAACTTACTTTTGAAAATTTCATTTTGTGAATATGAAAATGTTCTAATAAGTACTATTTGACGCCCTCTTTTAATTGGTATTAGAGCAAAGTGACCAAAAATGATTGAGATAATTAAGCTAACTAATAGTTAATTATGGTAATTAATTATAGTTAATTCTGAAATCATCACTTGTTTGTCCTGCTCCTAATTATTCACATATTGTGCACTTAGCAGAGAGAACCACTTTAGTAGTACCGTAATTAAACTATATCACTGATATAGTTTCAGAATTAAAGATGAAATTAGCGAAAATTAAGACTAAAGTTAACTCGTTTTTAAAAATTATCTGTAATCCATCTTTCTTTAATCAACAAAATTAGCTATAATGAAAAATCTAAGTTAAGTATTAGTACTCCATTTGCACATAAAATGTTCTTTTCAAAATCTAAAAAACCAAAATCCATTTCCTTTGCTAGACATAAAAATCGAAAAAGAAGTAAGAGAAAAAAAAAAGGGTAGAACAAGCATCCCACGTTCACATAGGATCTGGTGTACAAACATATTTTGAAAAGAAGCAAGAGAAAATCAATTGCAAAATCATCAAAAAAGGCAGGCAAAGAAGAAGAGGATGACATATAAATAGTATAATCATGAGGAAGCACAAAATATGTTTGATAAAGAATAAAATCTAGGAGAATGAAATAGCTAATGGCAGTAATAGTAGAAAAAATAAGAAGTATTATCTGATGATAATGAAAAGACAAATAATATCCAGATAGAAAAAGAAATATATCAACATATGAACCTAATCAAACTAAAGGATGTTAACATTGCTCCTTTAGATTGAATTAGGAAAAAATTGGATAAAAAAATATGGTAAAAATGACAGTAGATGGTGAAACCCATGAGATTGGAGACGAACTCAATATAGACGAAATCAAATTCAATCTAGTTAACAATGTTATTCCTAAACCTAAAGAATTATGTGAAACTTCTAGAAGAAATACAGATTTTATGAGACTGAGATATGTTCTAGCAGAACGTATAACTAACTTTTCATTTGGGTTCATCCCAAGGAGAACCACATCCTTTGAAGAGATTAGCCTTATCCTAATAAGTCAAACAGGTTATATCCTAAACATCGATGGAGCTTGTAATAGAGATAAAAATATTTGAACATTGAAAAAGGGGTATGAATAGTATCTTGAACTTGAATACCACATGGACTGTTAGAAATTTATTAAATTATATTGAGATAGTTTTTCTAGCACTATAGCTAATTAGCATGACCCATTAGATGAGGAAGGTAAACATGCATTGAGAATAATGGAAACAGTAGCTGCTATGTCCAAAAAATTATGTAAAGAAATTAAAACTGAATTTATCGGTGCCAAACTTGATTCTGAAGAAAAAGTTAAAGTGGCAAAGAAAGATTAATAATATAGAGCTTTAGGACATGAGATATTTAGAAAATTATATTGCTAAATTCAGTCAATGCTATTACAGAATTGGAACATAGTGAAACTAATCTTGGTATGTTTTATGAGAAATCACCTTATCTGATAAATTCCATAATTAAAGAAAAATACATTACAGGGCTGGAAAAAAATAGATGCCATCAATACCCTTGGTATAAGAATATCCTATTTAAGAAATTGGATCAATAATCAATGTCTTGATCTCTAAAACAAAAGAAAATGAAGAAACAAACCTAACCTATTGGGATACTCCTCATCAATGGGGAATAAACCCAAGAAGAGAAGAAAAATAAAATTCTATAAGAAGAAGAGCTTTTACAAGCAAAGGGGAGAAAAATATAAAAGAAAATATTATAACTAGCTAAGTCCCAAAAAAGGAAAATATTTAGAAAAGCTATTTATTCTCTGGGAGGGAAAAAAATTGTAAGTGTTGGGCATGCAAAGAAGTAGGATATTATGGAAATAAATGCAAAAATAGGAAGAATAACAAGCTTATGGAAACATTGGAAAGTTAAGACTATTTTGAATTTAGTGAGAGAGAAGCATTAGACCTAGTCTTGAAAAACAACAAGGGAATTGAAGAGATATTAGCAGAGCATGAATATGAAGAAAATGATTATAAATAAGCTGATCATATGATGGAAAGTAGCTCAATTAGTCTTGCTGATCTTCAAGGAGAAGAATTTATTGTAGGTAATGAAAATGAAGATGGCATATGCGATTGAGTCCTTTCTATAATTCAGAAAGAAATGATCTATGAAAGAAATCCATCTTTCAATTGAAGTGTAAGTATGTACGTGAAATGATGGAATGATACATTGAGATAAAAGACTATAAATATGATGTGGGAGAAGTTAATCTCATTAATTAGGAAAACATCCTTAAGTATAACAAGGATAAAAAGTATATGTCTATATATGCTAGAAGTGTCTAAGTTCAAATTACACCATTACAGTACTATGGCAAAGATATTGATCTTTATATTTTGCTCTATGATATAAAGCATACCAAATATAATAACTAAATTATCAGATGGATTAAGACCAATGTGCAATGGTTTAGCAGGATTTAATTGTTGACCTGGATATTATGTGAACCTAAAAGATGAGTTTGCCAACAACTTCCTATCTGTTAAGATAAAAACAGGAGATGGATATGAAAAGAGGAGGTTACCCACTAAGACTATTTTGGAAAATATTTAAAAATTAGATAATATTATAGATCTGAAAACTAAGGTAATAATGATAGAAATAGAAAAATTTAAAAGTCCTACTCATATGCAACAAATTCAAAGGATAATATCCAATCTGCACGAGATAAAAAATGATAGGTCTTGGATATCTACCTTTGCCATTCCCATAAAAATCAATAAGAGGAATGTAATAAAAATCAAAAAGAACGGAAAAACTACCATTAAAACCCATTTATTAAGAAACATGAGTGAAAGAAGAGAACAAGGGGAAAGACCGTCAACAACTAAACAAGAGCTTAAGAAGATGATTGTAATTAGTATAACTAGTGAAATTAGTAGAATGAGTTTTGAACCCGCAAAGCATAGTACAGATTCAAGTATGAGGTTGGATACAAAAGTCATCAGCTACAAAACAAGGATCAGTAGTGAGCCAATCTATGAGGATGAGTTTGTGAAAAATATGACTATAGAGATATGTTATGAAGTTACCAATACTAATCCTACATCAATGATGGTTGTTCTATCAATTTTGAAGAAGGACATTTATCTCCAAAATTTATGTGGAAAAAAGCCAAGAATCTTTTACAAGTGAGAATAGTTAATAATAGCATAATAATCCACAATGAAGCCATAAAGGGGTTATCTATGGAAATAGGAGGAGTCAGATGCATTTTACCAATTCCAAGAGCTACTATCAACCCTCCCATAGTATGATTATTGAAAATAATTTTCAAAGGCTTTATTCTTTATGCACACTAACCATAAATCAAATTATATCACAATGATTGATAAATTAAATAAAGCATCCACTCATCAGAAGATTGTTGAACAATAGGAAGAATTATGCGAAGAACTCTACTATTATAATCCTATTAAATTTTGGGGCAAAGATAAGACATTTAGAAGGATTACTTTGCTAAACCCTAACACTATTATTCGAGTTAAAGAAATAACGTATGCACACTAGGATATCCAAGAGTTTAATAAGCAAATCAAAGAACTTTTGGTTAAAGGATTAATCAGGAATAGTAAGAGTCCTCATACCAGTGCTACTTTCATGGTAATAAATGACGCTGAAGAAAAAAGAGAAAACGCAAGAATGGTAATCAATTACAAAAAGTTTAATGATAATCCTATTATAGATGATTGTTATATTCCAAACAAAAAGTGGATATTAACAAATAAAAATGGATAAAGAAAGCATTACTTTAAATGCTTTTAGTGCTCCTAAAGGACATTATGATTGGATACTAATGGCATTTGGTCTTAAAAATATGCCTCAAATATTCCAACGAAGAATGAATAATATTTGTGAAGATTTTAATTACTATCGTCTAGTTTACATCGATGATATTCTTATCTTTTATGAGACCATTGAACATCACAAAGATGACATTCTAACTGTCACCTTCAGATACATTGATCATGATATTATTCTTGGTAAGAATGAGTGCATTTATGTTGAACAAAAAATCGGGTTTTTATGTCTAGAAATAAAGCTAGACAAATCATTTTAGAAAAGCATATTTTAGAAAGAAAATAGAAAAGTTTTATGAGAATATTGAAGATAGAAAGCAATTAAAAAAGTTTCTTGAATGTGTTACCTATGCATTAAATTTCATTAAATATTTAGCTAAATTAAGAAAACCATTGCAGTTGAAACTCAAGAAAGAAGTAAGTTAGACATGAACTCATACTGATTCATAGATTGTTCAAACCAGCCAAAAGATGTGTAAAAACCTTCCTATTCTTAATTTACCTAATGAAGGAAATGATTCAATTCTTGATAAAAATGCTAGCAATGAGCAAAAGAGTGCAGTACTTAAAGTCAAAGAAGGAGAAAAATTCTGCAAATATTATAGTGGAAGCTCTAATAAAGTAAAATACAACTATCCTACGATGAAAAAATAAATCCTTATACACATAAGGGGAATTGAAAAATTCATAATCGTTTTAGCCCAAAACCTTTCCTTATTCGAATTGATCATAAAGGAATACTTGATTTTGTAAAAAAGAATTTATCAAATGTACAACCATAAGGACGATTGCTGCACTAGCAATTCTTTGGCAGGTAATCTAACCCTTGAACTTGCCAATGGTAATCATAAGAGTAAAACTCCTGCTAAAAAAGGAGGGCCTCCAAAATGAAATGACATTACTGCCAGAATGGGTTTCTCCTTCTAATAGAATCCTAGTGGATATTTTGGAATTTCATACAAAAATACATTATGTTTTGGTTTGCTGTCTTCTGCCTATCTAATAATACAGAGATTCAACCTTTTAGAGTTACAAATGAATTACTTAAAGTGCCGTTATGATGTTCAAGAAACAATAAGTTCATACGTTCAAGAAAAATGATTTAACGACCGGCATGCCTGCATTGACTACTATTATAATCATTCTTATGATATTTGGAAGTCATGAAATACTTTGATCTTCTTCCCTGATAGATTTGGAGTTTGTGGTATTAGATTACTAGCAAATTCAATCCTTCTAGATGACCCCATCATGAAAGCCTGGTAATATGGAATGATAGCTTACATTATGGAAATCTCATATCTGAAGTAACTATTCTTCTTAAGGCTAACTTTCAAAAGTGTATGTTTAAAAGGATCCATTTGATTCTCACATCTCCAGATGGTCCAACAAAATTTTCATACAACATAAGTTTGTATCTTAAGGTACATTGTGTAGTGAATGAGTATGAAAATAGAAATGCCAAACCAGCCCATTAGCTTGTTCAATTAATTAATCTAGAACATCCTAATGATCAACAACAAGAACGGTTTCAAGAACAACAAGTAGTTAGTGATATGCTTTAGCAAGAGCCATTAGTTTTACAACATTTATCATCAAATGTGGGCATTGATTTAATGAGGAGAAACTCTAATGCATTGCGGGAACACTAGTTTCATTTATCATAATGAGTTCAACAAATATCTGAAGGTAGAATTAGCTACTTCAGAAAATGTCTTTGATTATCTCTTCGATATTGGAGCTGAAATATTCTTATCAAAAAAAAGGAACGAGATATCTACATAAATTATTTGAAAAATGGGATCCAGAGCATCATAAACTTGATAAACGTTTTGATGATTATTTGGAAGATAATGGACTTGAAGATATTACTAGAGATGAAGGCATGCATAATCTTAATATGGATGACTAGTCTTATTAACATTAGGTGCTCTAAAAAATGTTGCACCATTATATGTTATCTTATCAAGTATTAAGTAAATATAATAAAATAATACAGTCTGCTATAGTGACGTAAAAGCATCTTGTAACAGTATTGTACTGTAGTCATTAGAGCATCCTATGTAGTTCATCTCCTCCATTAAAGAAGAAGCTGAGTGTTGTGAAGGAAAACAGTTATTTGAGCATACTTAAGCAAAAGAGAAGTTGAGTTTTTCTATTTTTCTATGAGCAAGTATCTCGAATGATCTTAGTTGTTTAAGTCCCTCTTCACACTCTGCATTGTAATATTTGCAACAAACTTTTAATAAAAAAATTTTCTAGTAGGGAACGTTATTAGATCGAACCATATGTCTTAAATATTATAATTTCTTGATTAAAGTTCCACTATCCTTAAAAATATAAAAAACTTGATTAGTGACTACATTATGAGGTAGGAACGAAACAGATCTGTGCTATATCTGATCTACGTAAGGTATGGTTAAGATCAGCAATCTTCGTAAATGGGAAGCTAGAGGAACGCTACGATCCAATGCCGACTAAGTTCAGGCAGCGGTCAAACTCTCTAATTAAGCTTTGTTATGTTGCTAAGCATGGTTGGCCTATAATGACAGAAAATATAATATTTATGATATAGCTAGTTGATTGTAATAATTAGTACTACTAAAGTCATTATAAGATGTTTAATCATTTGCAAAAGGCATATTTTCAGAAAAACCCTAAAAATAGCTTAGTTGCATCTTCTACCCAATTTTGGGGTCTTTTCATATTTTCCAAAAATTTTGGCTTGAATGTGTGAAAATGAATAGTTTAGGATGTATTAAAAAATTAAAATTGTTGTCCGGAAAGTAGCAAAAGGTCAAAACACATGACCTTAGGGTACTAAAAAATTAAGTCGAAAAAGTGAGGCCCGAAAGAATTAACCTCACCTAGGTCAAGGTACTAAAAAGTCAATTAACCACCCCTTAGTCGTGAATTCAACTAGGTTAGTTAAATATCTATAGTGTTTCTTTTTACTTTCAAAGTTTTATATTTTTCTTTGTTAATTTTAAAGCGACAAAAAATTAGAATAGTCAAACTCATTATTTCATCTAACCATGCTACCTATTTTCATTCCTAGACTTAGACCTTTAATTTTGATTTGAGCTCCTTATCCTACTAGAAATAAACCAAAACACAATAGTAGTCAAGCTTTTGGGTTGTATTTTCTTTTGACTAATCAAGTACATTTCACAGATAAGGGCTTATCTTTTTCAATTGGAAGAAACTATAAGTTTAGCCGAGTCTAGCCAAAACGTAAAAAGAAACTATAAAAAATTGAACAAAATTTGTAAGCTTGCTTTCTTAGAACTAGAAGAAACTATAAGAAAATTGATAATTAGTTTAGTAAGAAATAAGTCTTAGATAAACTCACAAACACAAAACAAAAGAAAAAACAAAAAAAAAAAAACACTTTGTAATTTGAC
Source organism: Carnegiea gigantea (assembly GCA_029747015.1). Taxonomy (NCBI): domain Eukaryota; kingdom Viridiplantae; phylum Streptophyta; class Magnoliopsida; order Caryophyllales; family Cactaceae; genus Carnegiea; species Carnegiea gigantea. The sequence goes on from JAKOGI010001061.1 coordinate 55,540, forward strand.
AATACTTTATGGTTGTATTTACATAGCTGCTCATGAGGGCATATATGACAACCCCTAAGCTCTCCAAAGCAATCATACTTCATGCACATATAGGTCAATTTTAGAAGCTTGTTCCCTTAATAAAAGAAGCACTTTAGTGAACACCACCTATTAGGAGCAAAAACACATCCTTTAATACCATTGTAGTTTACTAGTTCTCTTAAGTTGATATATTAAAATAATAGTGCTAGTGGTCATAGTATAATGTTGTCACTCATTGAACATAAGATTTGATATCACATCAAGAATTAAGCTAAGGTTTTATTATTCACACTATCAATAGACTTATGATCCCATAGATGTCTTTGAGACAAGGCCCTTGGACCTTTTGTTAAAGAAGTTGTTTGATTCTCATTTAAATGAACAAAGCTAGTTGTGATCACAGCATCATAAGTTGGTATGTCCAAGTCCCATATGACTTACCAATGTAAACATGGCTACATGCCTTTGATAATATTGGTGTACCATGGTGAATAAATTGAAGACTCCATCAATGTCAGCGGTAATGTCATTGATTGGTTCAAAGTCACAACTCAACGACATTGGGTGTTTTAAATGAAAGGCAAAAGCTCAATTTCAGTACAGGGAGTTAAATTACACTAACTTATCTTGTCCTTGTAGGAATCCAATGTTAAAGTCTAAATCTAAATCTCTGACTTTGGCACTTAGTAGAATTGTTCTGGATAAAATGAGATCTAATATTATCCTATTTAATCTTTGAGATCTCAGTAAAATATATTGATATTTAATATCTTTGGAAATAATCCTTTATTTTTATGTCTGAATGGATTACAATTTGTGCTGCAATATATCATTGCCTTTAAATCAATTTTAAGTTTATTTGTAAATTATTGTACTAATATCATAGGATATTCGGAGATCAAATCAAGCTCTATGTATCAGTAATCGAGATCCATTGTTTTCATAAATGAAGAACCTATTTTTAGAAACTCTAAGGTTTAGATCAGAGATATTGTATACTAGACAGATAACATTGAAGGTTTGGCAAGTTTTATTCGAATGGTAAAAAAGGTTTTGAACTCTATAATAGCTGGAGTTGAGCCAATTGTTAAGACACAAGAATTACATTGCAAAAAAGTAATCAAGTGCTATCATCTTTAATACTCTCTTGTATACTTGTTATTGAGTTGAATATTTGTAAGGGACATTTATAATAGGTAAGTTGGGAACTTACTTGGACAACTAGGTATTGAGAGGTCAATACTTAGTGAGTGTTCTAGCTAAGGTTGCTTAGTTGAGTAAGTTTGGAACGCTATATAGTGTGCAAAGCTAAAGTCATTGGTGTGTACTTCTTGAATGAACAAGAAGTGAGAGTGATTAAATCCTAAGGCAAGAAGTGCCTTAGGTAGTGACTAGTCCTATTTGCAGGGGTGAACATCATAAACATATCATCTGTTTTGTCCCATTTTAATTCTACATTTCAGTTTTTTTACTTCTGACATTACTGACTAACCTTCAAGGTTCTCTGCTCTGACATTAACAGTGAAGATTTAAAGCACATTATAATTTTATACATTCTTAATTTTTAAGATATCACCGTATTCACCCCTCTGGCGCAATCTGACATTGACATTTAGGACCTTCAATTGGTATTAGGGCAGGTCCACTCACATTGACTTAACCGTCTTGTGGAAAAGGTCATGGCTTTCTTTGGAAATGCTAAAATTGATCGAGGACGCTCTTTTGCCAGACCTTCTTTATCTCGTGGTTTTTACTCATTGGAAAAAAGCTTATGTAGATTTTCATTAGGATCCATTATTATGAGCTTTGCTAGATTATCTCCAAGGTCGACTTTTTGCCTACTGTAAGGATTGAGATAAAGTTGTTTCAAAACCCATATTAGAATTTACTCTTGAAGAAATTGCGAAAGTGGAAAAAAATTATTGAGCCTTGAATATTATATTTTGTGGTTTGGACTCTAAAAAATTCAACCATGTGTTTGCATGTGATATAGCTAAAGAGGTCTGGGACACATTGGAGATCACCTATAAAGGGATTATTCAAGCCTGTGAATCCAAAATCAATCTCTTTGTCCATCAATTTGAGCTCTTTAGGATTCTACCCAGAGAATTCATCAAGGACATATATATGTGCTTTGATAATCAACAACCTGAAGTCCTTGGGGAAAGTATACATTAATGAAGAGATGTTAAGAAAAGTGATGTGATGTCTTCCAAGAATCAAGTGGGGACCCGATGTCACAGCCATTGAAGAAGCACAAGATGTATAAACTCTCAAGTTAGATGATCTTGTTAGAAAACCTCTAACTCATGAAATTCAATTGTAGGAAGAAAATGAAGAGCATACACTACAACAAGGAATGCACTAAAGTCCACTGATATTGAGATGCAACTTGAGGAGTCTAAAAATGATAAAGATAAATCACCAGCTCTGATAGCCAAGATATCAAAAAAGATGTTTCAAAAACCTCCATGAGGAATGAATAAAATTCCAAAGGTAAATTTTCATGAAAACCAAAACACTTGCTACGGTTGTGGACTTCCCTGTCACATGATCAAGGATTATCCGAACATCAAAAAGGAAAATGAGAGAACCAGATTCAAGTCTAAGAAAGGAGACAAGAGAGCTATGTTACAACATGGAATGTGATACGTCCGTAAGCGCATGGGTGTTGTAGTTTAGATTAAAAGATCTTAATTAGGAACCACAGTAATCTACCAAGCTAATGTCCTATTGAAAATGCTAAGCAATCAATCTTTTCGATGAGTTGATTTAAATATACTAATGATCTAACTGAAAATTCAATCAAACTAAAGCATTTAGGGATTCAATTCGCCAAGTAAAGAGTTAGATCATAGAATTAAGCATGCAAATTTCATGGATAGGATGATTTAAAGAATTGCAATCAAGTTAAATTTATTGCTTTCTTTCGAAATAAATTAAATTGCCTTAATGAATTCAACTAACACTCTTTCAAGTGTCTTTGATTTAGTCTAGGTTGAAGATTTATGAATGCTAAGTCTTCTCTTAACATGCCATTCTCTCTCGAGTTTTGGTAGGTCAAGTTCTATCAAGGTGATCTAATAGTCAGTTTCATTTTTCAGTTCTTCACTCGACTACCGAATACAAGAAATCAAAATTGGCTAAACTTTGCTCACAACATTTAAATCTCAAGATAGAAGTAAATCATTCTAATCATAAAATAAGCACAAGATTGTGAAATTAAGGATCTAACTACAATACTATGGCTAACAAATTCCTAGATTTAATAAAACTCGTCACTCATATTTCAAATTCAACTAACACAAGAGTTCAAAGATAATTTCAAAGGGAAAGAAAGCTTTACAACAATGGTGGCCCTACAATGGCGCCACGATCTTTAAGCCTCCAAGAGCAAAACTTCTCCCTTCAATTCTCTTTTTGCTCCCAAAAATAAACTAAAAATTCTAACTTATGAGAGATGGATGAGAGAGTAGTGGTGAGATGATGATGGTGGATCTCTTCCTTTAGCCAAAAACCACGCCTTTTAAGCACTAAAACCTTGCATCTCAGCTGCACAACGATGGAAGATGAGGACGTTAGCAGTTATAGGCTCACCACGGTCCGTGACAGCCCCCATAGGCAGACCGTGGTACTTGCTGGATTTGAAATCTTATACTCTTCTCTTGCTCCACGGGCATAGAAGTTAGGGTACCTCCATGGTGGGCCAACATGCACTCAAATGTGGGTCAATTAATGGGTCAAATGGTGTAAAATCCTACAAAAGTCATCAAAGAACCATATCTAAGCATGAAATAAGAAAAGGAGTATAAATTATAACATAAAGCCCATGAATTCCTGAAAAAAATGCTATAAGAAGTTCCAAAAATAAAGTATATAGAAGCACTTATCAAACTTCCCCATGCTTGAATCGTTGCTTGTCCCTAAGCAACACTAAGATCAAAAATTATTCATAACCTCGTTAGGAAAGACATTGGTAGCAGCTGAAAGCCAAAACCGATCCAAAGTTAGCCGAAAAGTGCCAAAATCATTTAACAAATAGGCTAGAAAATGAAGTTTTCAAAATCATTGATTGACCAAAGTCTCAAGTTTGAATCAACCCCCAAATCATCAAATACAATCACATTGACGTATGAAACAAATGGAGCTAGTAGTGCCGGTAGAACCTCACTGTAGTCATGTGGTATTCGTTGCTCATGTGTTTGAAAATGTAGAAAGCTTCCCTCAATTCTCATTCCATAGACTCAAATCTATCATAAGCTTATTAAGACTCTCTAATTTGCCATCACTAGAATGCAATACACATTAGACAAATGTGAGGACTTTATAAGGTTGTAACGGAGCCATAGGTAAAGGTGAGAGGTGAAGAAATATTTTGAAAATGTAGAGCTAGAAGCCATAAACTAAGAGCTAAAGGCTCCCAAAGTACTTATGCAACACATTCCTCAAACCAATACAATTCAATAACAAATAAATTTCCTTTCACAATCAAATGAAGAGAAAAAGAGAGTTTTGAAGTCAAATATACTTTTTACAATCCAAACAAGGCCAACATTCCTTTATTTTTTATTGTTTTCTTTCTTTCCTTTCTTTTTTGTCTTTTTTCTTCTTCTTTTTTTCAATCTCACAAAAGAGTTCGCTAACGGAATATGTATCAAACTTGAATTTCAACTCTTCTTTAATCTTTGTGTAATAAAACAAGGGATCTTTCATACAAACTTAAGAACACAAATGCCTTCATCAACTGGCCAACCAAATCCACTAAAAAGATCTCAATGCACCTTATTAACTCCCAATCAAACTCAGTTTACAAGGATGAAATGCTTCTCTAGTCTTGGCTTAGGGGTTAGACAATTGTTTGGCCAAAGGCTATGTTCAGAGGTTCACGTTAATAAAAATGGACATAAGCTGAAAGGTACTAGCAAGGGATATATCATGTATAACAAGGGTGGCCATTTGTCTTTTGGTTTTGACAAGTCAAAGAATGCCTCAATCATGTTGCCTAAATGAATGAGAGTCAAAGTAAGTTCTAGAGAAATGATGTTGAGGAAGAATCGCTCATGAATTGACAAGAGACTAAATCGACAAATTAGCCTTGAAAAGCTTAAAGACTCATGGGACATCTACTGGGGTCATACCTAGCTCATTAGGAGACACATGCCAACATTCTTATAAAGAATCATGGGGCCATCAATTCACACTCAACAAATGGTCAAAACATGAAGCTCATTTTCGAAACTCATTCTCAAATGGTTTTACTCGCAACTAGGCAAATCAAACGTTCAATCTAAACCAAAGAAGTCCACTTAGTCTACAAAGCTCATCATCGGAGGATTTTTTTTCATTTTTTGATTTTTTGGGCGCTTTTTTTAGTGAATGTATGCTCCTAATAACAACTTTATATGGTAATTGAAACTAATCCTAGATGCTCCTAATAAGAATACCAAGAAAATGCAAAAACTATGAAAAAGGAACTGAAAGTGAAAAGAAACCTAAATGTGGCTCTAGCATGCTCTAGCCGCATAAGATTAAACCTAAAATGCAACTAGAAATGCAATCATGAATAATATATACAATACATACACATGTACATACCAAACCAAATCAGGCATCAGACGTCATTAATTAACTGACTACTCCCCCATGCTTGAACAAAGCATTGTCCTCAATGTGAGCACAATCGTAGAAAAGGGAAGAGAGAGTAACAAGAAGCAATCAGAAGGGAGGTAGGGAAGGTGGGTGGGGAGGTTGACCATATGACATATGCCAATCTCTCTAGGTCTCATGGCAAGCCATATAGTCCTAAAAATATTGGGTCTGGGTAGCAAGCATCCCTCGGAGGTCGTCGTGCCATTCTTAGACAAAGTCACGAAGAGCAGCGTTCTCAGAGGCAACATAGGCTCGAAGGGACACTTGCACATGCTAAACAGACCGAAGGGTGGCTTAGACTTTTGCATAGTCAGTGGAGGTAGGTTGGGAGGAAGAACTAGGTCCGGCTTGACAAGAAAATGGCGGTGGAGGAGGTACAAGGCAAACAACATCGCAACACCAGGTACTCAATGAAGGTTAGCCTCGTAAAATAAGGTGGTTTGCTCAACATTGGGAATCGGCATAAGCTGATCCCCCGGATAAATCCAGCATAAACATCCAGCCTTTACTTTGGAAAAGTTCATCAGCTCAAAAGCGGCTTGATCAAGCTGGTCGGACCCAGAAACACGATCTTCAAGATTGGGCTCAACACCCAAAAATCTAGCAATGGTGGTGATCATACCCCCAATGACTATTCTACCCTTAGTGCTGATAGCTGCACTATACAATTGTCGGGCCAAGAATGCCCTAAGATCAATTTGGACACCATCTAGCATATAAGATAAGAGGTATAACTTAGACAATCTAGAGGCATTCAAACTATCATTACGAGCAAAGAAACAACAAATGAGAATACGTTGAGCCACCCGAATGCAAGGGTTCCTAATATGGCGCATTTGGAAGAGCTAGTGTTGTACCTAAAATCGCCCGAAAGTTTGCCCCAAGATGCATTCAGGTCGAATTCATGGGGAACTTGACATTTTTGTATGCCCATGCTAGGTGGAAAACCAAATATAGTGGTAAGTATTCTCGCATATCACGCGGGTAATCCGGGTTCTATCCGCGGCAACGGCACCAAAAACTTGACACATCTGCATATGCACGGGTGTTGTAGTTTAGATTAAAAGATCATCCTCAGGACCAAAGTAATCTAATGAGCTAATGTCCTACTAAAAATGCTAAGCAATCAATCTTTTCAATGATTTGATTTAAATATACTATTTATCTAATTGGAAATTTAATCAAAGTAAACCACCTAGGGATTCAATTCGCCAAGTAAAGAGTTAGATCATTGAATTAAGCATGCACTTTTCATGCATTGGATGATTCAAGGAATTACAATTGAGTTAAATTTAATCCTTTCTTTCGAAATAAATTGAATAACCTAAACAAATTCAACTAACACTCTTTCAAGTGTCTTTGATTTAGTCTAGGTTGAGGATTTATGAATGTTAAGTCTCCTCTTAATGTGCAATTCTCTCTCGAGTTTTGGTAGGCTATGTTCTATCAAGGTGATCTAATAGTGATTTTCACTTTTTAGTTCTTCACTCGACTACCTAATATAAGCAAGTAAAATTCGGTAAACTTTACTCACTGCATTTCAATCTTAAGATAGACATAAATCATTCCAATCAAGAAGTAAGCACAAGATTGTAGAAATTAAGGACCCAACTATGGCTAGAAATCCCTAGATTAAATAAAATTACTCACTCATATTTCAAATTTTACTAAGACAAGAGTTCAGAGATAATTTCAAAAGGAAAGAAAGCTTTACAACAATGGCAGCCCTCTAATGGTGCCATGATCTTCAAGCCTCCAAAGGAAAAACTTCTCCCTTCAATTGTCCTTTTGCTCCTAAAAATAAGCTAAAAATTCTAAGTTAAGAGAGATAGATGAGAGAGTAGTGGTGAGATGATGATGGTGGATCTCTTCCTTCAGCCAAAAAACACGCCTTTTAAGCACTAAAACCGAACATCTTCAGCCGCACAACGAAAGAAGATAAGGAGGTTAGCAGTTATAAGCTCACCATAGTCTATGGAAGCCAGCATGGGTAGACCGTGGTACTTGCTGGATCTGAAATATTCTGCTCTTCTCTTGCTCCACAGGCACAGGACTTGGGGTATCTCCATGGTGGTCCAACATGCACTCAAATGAGGCTCAATCGTTAGGTCAAATGGTCTAAAATCCTGTAAAAATCACCAAAGAACCATATCCAAGCATAAAATGAGAATAGGAGTATAAATTATAGCATAAAGCCCATGAATTCCAGAAAAAGTGCTACAAAACATCCCAAAAATGAAGTATGTAGAAGCACTTATCAAACTGCCCTATGCTTGAATCGTTGCTTGTCCCTAAGCGACACTAAGACCAAAAATTATTCATAACCTCATCAGGAAAGACACTGGTAGCAGCGCAAGGGCAAACCCGATCCGAAGTTAGCCAAAAAGTGCCAAATTCATTTAACAAATGGGCTAGGAAATGAAGTTTTCAAAATTGTTAATAGACTACAATGTCAAGTTTGGATCAACTCTCCGAATCATCAAATATAATCACATCGACATATGAAACAAATGGAGCTAGTAGTGCCGGTCTAGCCTCACTGTAGTCATGTGGCACTCATTACTCATATATTTGAAAATGTAGGAAGGTTTCCTCAATTCTCATTCCATAGACTCAAATCTACCATAAGCTTGTTAAGACTCTCTAATTTACCATCATTAGTATGCAATACAAATTAGACAATCATGAGGACTTTATGAGGTTGTAACTGGGCCATGGGTAAAGGTAAGAGGGGAACAAATATTTTAGAAATGTTGAGCTACAAGCCATAGACTAAGAGCTAAACGCTTCCAAAGCACTTATGCAACTCTCTCCTCAAACCAACACAGTTAAATAACAAACACATCCTTTTTACAACCAAATGAAGAGAAAAAGAGAGTTTAAAGTCAAATATACTTTTTATAATCGAGACAAGGCCAACATTCCTTTATTTTTTTTCTTTTCTTTCTTTCTTTTCTTTTTTGTTTTTTGTTTTTTGCTTTTTTTCAATCTCACAAAAGAGTTGGCTAAGGAAATGCATATCAAACTTGAATTTCAACTCTTCTCAAAGGGATCTCTTATATAAACTCAAGAGCACAAATCCCTTCATCAACTAAGCAACCAAATCCACTAAAAACATCTTAATGTACCTTATTAACTCCCAATCAAACTCAGTTTACACGAATGAAACGCTTCTCTAGTCTTGGCTTAAGGGTTAGATAAATGTTTGGCCAAAGGCTATGTTCGGAGGTTCACATCAATAAAAATGGATATAAGCTCAAAGGGGCTAGCACAGGATATATCACGCATAACAAGGATGGCTGTTTGGTCTTTTGGGTTTAACAAGTCAAAGAATGCCTCAATTATATTGCCTAAATGCATATGCTAATGTGATCTTGAATGAGAGTCAAAGCAAGTTCTAGAGAAATGATGTCGAGGAAGAGTTGCTTATGAATTGACAAGAGACTAAATTGATAAATTAGCCTTTAAAAGCTCAAAGCCGCATGGGACATCTACCAAGGTCAAACCTAGCTCATTAGAAGACATATGCCAACATTCATATAAAGAATCATGGGGCAATCAATCCGCGCTTAATAAATAGTCAAAACATGAAGCTCATTTTCCAAATGCATTTTCAAATAATTTTATTCACAATTGGGTAATTCAAAGGTTCAATCTAAACCAAAGAAGTCCACCTATCTACAAAGTTCATCATCAGGGGATTTTTTCTTCATTTTTTGATTCTTTTTTTGCATTTTTTTTTTCGGTGAATGCATGCTTCTAATAACAACTTTCTATGGTAATTGAAACTAATCCTAGATGCTCCTAATAAGAATACCAAGAAAATGCAAAAACCATGAAAAGGAACCAAAAGTGAAAAGAAACCTAAATGTACCTCTAGCATGCTCTAGCTACATAAAATTAGACCTAAAATGCAACTCTAAATGCAATCATGAACAATAAATACAATACATACACATGTACACATCAAACCAAATTAGGCATCAGACGTCATTAATTAATTGACTAACTCCCTTATGCCTAGACAAAGCATTGTCCTTAATCTGAGCACAGTGTTAGAAAAGGAAAGGGGAAGTAACAAGAAGCAATTAGAAGGGAGGTGGGGAAGGAGGTTGGGGAGGTTGACCATAAGAGATATGCAAATCTCTGTAGGTCTCAAGACAAGCCTTATAGCCCTAAAAATATTGGGTTTGGGTAGCAGGCATCCCTCGGAGGTCGTCATGCCATTCTTAGACAAAGTCACAAAGAGCGGCATTCTCAGAGGTAACATCGGCTCGAAGGGACACTCTCCTGAATGAACCGAAGGGTGGCTTGGACTTCTGTATAGGCAGTGCAGGTAGGTTGGGAGGGAGAGCTAGGTCCGTCTTGACAAGTAATGGGGTTGGAGGAGGTGCAGGGTGAATAACCTCAGCATCATCAGTTACCCAATGACCCAGTGAAGTATGGTGGTCTGCTCAACATTGGGAAACGGCACAAGCTGATCCCTAGGATAAATCCAGCACAAACGTCCAGCCTCTACTTTATAAAAGTTCATCAGCTAAAAAGCGGCTTGATCAAGCTGCGCGGACCCAGAAACTTGATCCATAAGGTTGCGCTCAACACCAGAAATCCAGCAGTAGTGGTGATTATACCCCCAATGACTATTCTACCCTTAGTGCTGACGGCTGCACTATACAATTGTCGGGCCAAGAATGCCCAGGATCAATTTGGACACCATCTAGCATACAAGATAGGACGTATAATTCAGACAGTCTAGGACATTCAAACTATCATCCCGAGCAAAGAAACAACAAGCAAGAATACGTTGAGCCACCCAAATGCAAGGGTTTCTAATATAGGTGCATTTGAAAGAGCTAGTGCTGTACCTAAAATCCCCCAAAAACTTGCCCCAAAATGCATTCGGGTTGAATTTATGGGATACTTGATGGTTTGGTATGCCCATGCTAGGTGGAAAACAAAATATAGTGGTGAGTATTCCTGCCTGTGACGCGAGCGACCCGGGTTCGATCCCCGGTAATGTCGCCAAAAACTTGACATGTCCGCAAGCACACGGGTGTTGTAGTTTAGATTAAAAGATTGTCCTTAGGGACCAAAGGAACCTGATGAGCCAATGTCCTATTGAAAATGCTGAGCAATCAATCTTTTCAATGAGTTGATTTAAATATACTAATTATCTAATTAGAAATTCAATCAAAGTAAAGCACCTAGGGATTTGATTCGGCGAGTAAAGAGTTAGATCATAGAATTAAGCATGCACTTTTCATGTATTGGATGATTCAAGGAATTGCAATCGCGTAAAATTTAATTCTTTCTTTCGAAATAAATTAAATTGCCTAAACCAATTCAACTAACACTCTTTCAAGTGTCTTTTATTTAGTCTAGCTTGAAGCTTTATGGATGCTAAGTCTCCTCTTAACGTGTAATTCTCTCTCGAGTTTTGCGAGGTCAAGTTTTATCAAGGTGATCTAATAGTGAGTTTCACTGTTCAGTTCTTCACTCGACTACGTAATATAAGCAAGCAAAATCCACCAAACTTTACTTACAACATTTCATTCTCAAGATAGAACTAAATCATTCCAATCATGAGGTAAGCACAAGATTGTAGAAATTAAGGATCCAACTACAATACTATAGCTACAAATCCCTATATTAAATAAAACTTGTCCCTCATATTTTAAATTCCACTAACACAAGAGTTCAAAGATAATTTCAAAGGGAAAGAAAGATTTACAACAATGGCAGCTCTTCAATGGTGCCACGATCTTCAAGCCTCTAAGAGCAAAACATCTCCCTTCAATTCTCCTTTTGCTCCCAAAAATAAACTAAAAATTCTAACTTAGGAGAGATGGATGAGAGAGTAGTGGTTAGATGATGATGGTGGATCTCTTCCTTTAGCCAAAAAACACGCCTGTTAAGCACTAAAACCGAGCATCTTCAGCCGCATAGCGAAGGAAGATGAGGAGGTTAGCAGTTACAAGCTCACCACGGTCCGTGGAAGCCTCTATGAGTAAACAGTGGTACTTGCTGGATTTGAAATATTCAGCTCTTCTCTTTCTCCACGGGCATAAGACTTGGGTTACCTCCATGGTGGGCCAACATGCACTCAAATGAGGGCCAGTTACTGAGTCAAATGGTCTAAAATCCTACAAAAGTCATTAAAGAACGATACCCAAGCATAAAACGAGAGTAGGATTATAAATTATAACATAAAGCTCATGAATTCCCAAAAAAGTGCTGCAAAACGTCCCAAAAATGAAGTATATAGAAGCACTTATCAGACCCCCCATGCTTGAATCGTTGCTTGTCCCTAAGCAACTCTAAGACCAAAAATTATTCAAAACCTCGTCAGGAAAGACATTTGTAGCAGCTCAATGGCAAACCCGATCCAAAGTTAGTCGAAATGTGCCAAAATCATTTAACAAATAGGCTAGGAAATGAAGTTTTTGAGATCGTTGATAGACCATAATGTCAAGTTCGAATCAACCCCCTAAATCATCCAATACAATCACATCGACATATGAAACAAATGGTGCTAGTTGTCCGATAGAGGCTCACTATAGTCATGTGGCACTTGTTACTCATGTGTTTGAAAATGTGGGAAGGTTCTCTCAATTCTCATTCCATAGACTGAAATCTACCATAAGCTTCTTAAGACTCTCTAATTTACCATCACTAGTGTGTAATACACGTTAGACAATCATAAGGACTTTATGAGGTTGAAATGGAGCCATGGGTAAAGGTAAGAGGGGAACAAATATTTTAGAAATGTAGAGCTAGAAGCCATAGACTTAGAGCTAAACGCTTCCAAAACACTTATGCAACACTCTCCTCAAACCAATACAATTCAATAACAAACACATCCCCCTTCACACCAAATGAAGCGAAAAAGAGAGTTTAAAGTCAAATATACTTTTTACAATCCAAACAAGGCCAACATTCTTTATTTTTTTTTCTTTTCTTTCTTTCCTTTCTTTTTTTAGTTTTTTCTTCTTTTTTTTTCCAATCTCACAAAAGAGTTGGCTAAGGAAATATGTATCAAACTTGAATTTCAACTCTTCTCTAATCATTGTATAATAAAACAAGGGATCTCTTATACAAACTCAAGAGCACAAATCCCTTCATCAACTGGGCAACCAAATCGACTAAAAAGATCTCAATGCAACTTGCTAACTCCCAATCAGACTCAGTTTACAAGGATGAAATACTTCTCTAGTCTTGGCTTAAAGGCTAGATAAATGTTCAGCCAAAGGCTATGTTTGAAGGTTCACATGAATAAAAACGGATATAAGCTCAAAAGGGCTAGCGCGGGATATATCATGTATAACAAGGGTGGCTAGTTAGTCTTTTGGGTTTAAGAAGTCAAAGAATGCCTCAATCATGTCACGTAAATGTATATGCTAAGTGTGATCTTGAATGAGAGTCAAAGCACGTTCTAGAGAAATGATGCCGAGGAAGAGTCGCGCATGAATTGACAAGAGACTAAATTTATAAATTAGCCTTTAAAATCTCAAGGCCTCACAAGATATCTACCAAGGCCAAACCTAGCTCATTAGGAGACACATGCCAACATTCATATAAAGAATCATGGGGCGATCAATTCGCACTCAACAAATGGTCAAAACATGAAGCTCATTTTTGCAAATTCATTTTCAAAAACTTTTATTCCTATTGGCCAAATCAAAGGATCAATCTAAACCAAAGAAGTCTACCTAGTTTATAAAGTTCATCATCGAAGGATTTTTTTTTTTCATTTTTTAAATTTTTTTTGCCTTTTTTTAGTGAATGCATGCTCCTAATAACAACTTTCTATGGTAATAGAAACTAATCCTACGCACTCCTAATAAGAATTCCAAGAAGATACAAAAACTATGAAAAGGAACTGAAAGTGAAAAGAAACCTAAATGTACCTTTAACATGCTCTAGCTACGTATGATTAAACCTAAAATGCAACTCTAAATGCAATTATAAACAATATATATAATACACACACATGTACATACCAAATCAAATTAGGCATCAGGCGCCATCAATTAACTAACTAACCCCCATTGCTTGCACAAAGCATTTTCCTCAATGTGAGCATAGTTGTAGAAAAGGGAAGGGGGAGTAATGATGCACTTCTAAGACCTTGAATTGAAGATCAAAGAAGAGATCTCAAGTAGTGACGGAATGGGAGAAAGAGGAGAGTCACGGTTTATGCTTGAGTGAGAAGATAGATAGATAGCTAAGGTTCTTGGATAAGATATCACCACCAAGAGCCTCGGAGCTCATCCTTAATATTAAAGAGATGAGATATCACCACTCAATTAACCTTAAAGGACTCTTAAACGCCACTCTAGTGAGCTATTCTATAGATAAGCAAGAGAGAGAAACACAAGGGAGTATAAACTCTACCAATTCATATATTCAAAAGTGAGTTACAAGCTGAGGTTCTCCCCACTTATATAGGCCTCTAACATTCAGAAAAAAACAAAGAAAAACAAGGCCAAACAACCAGCCAAAAAGGAAGAGGGGAGGGGTCCAAAAAGTAAGCAAGCACAAAAGTAAAAGCAAAAAGCTGTCAGCACTTTTTAGAACACAACATCAACTTCAAACAAGCATAACATCCAAAATACTTGCCCAAATGGTTTCATTCTAAATCTAGGAGAAAGCCCTAAGTATCTATGTTCAGGTAAGACCTCTTGGAGCCTCTAATTTCTAGCCGTTTGAAAGTTCTGCTCTGATAAAATCAAGTAACTCTCCACTGCAGACAGTCTGCACCTCTTCTGTATTTGCCCCCCTTTGAAACCTACACCAAGGATTTGACTTGAAACTCTTTTGCTGGCCTTTCAGTGCACTTAAACAGGTTCCAAAAAGTGGATTTGAAGGTTCCAACGTTCATCCAATGAAGGAGAAAATGGAGCCACAAAACCGGGTACAAAAATGGCTAAACTGGGCAGCTTGTATAGCTGAACTTTGAGAGCTGAATTGGATAGGCAAATGAAGTCTAAATGACTTGAAATTTGCTTTATTGGAAAGATAACTTTTTGAACTTAAAATTCCAACCAATAAAGACTTAAACCACCCTGAAGCTAGGTGATTAGGGTCACCAAGTTGCTGCACTTGCTGTCCAAAACTGCTGAGTAATGGCCTTGATCTTCTATGAGTATTCTCACAACTTGGATGGCCTCTTGGACTTCCTTGGGTTGGATTGCCTTTGAACTTGATCACCCTCATTGCTTCCCATGGGAACATCATCCTTCGACTTGGGAAACTCTTAGGCTTGACCATCATCATGATCCTCCATGGGTACATCATGCTTGCTCCCAAAAAAAACGTCTTTTAAAAATGTCATTTTGAAGTTCAAGTAAAACTCCATAAAGTGCCTTTTACCATGGAATTCAAACAATAGAGAAGAAAAAAGATCTTGCCAAACTTGGATTTGAAATGAAGTTACTCCAAAGGGATTGGATGAACAAGGTTGTATGTAATGCCCTAGGAGATGTGTATCATGCTCCCCTTGTTGGGAAAGAATTACCCTCAATTCTTGTTGAGAGTAAGGACGACCTCCTTGAGTTGAGCATTGTTTAAATCCTTGTACAATCTCCTCTTGGTTCAATTCAAACTTTTGTGGGCCGCCCAAGATGATTAATACCTCATAAGAACCTTCATCATCTTCATGCTCATCAAATCCTAGATGAGGTCAAAGATAATCTCATTGTCTTCATAATGAAAATCCTTGTAAAGAGGAAGATGAAGTTCTTCCTTGTAAACTTATTTTTCTTCCTCATAAAAAAATGAAGGAGCCGAGGTTTCTCCTAACTCTTCAAAGTCTAAGAGCTCTTCATCACCATAGTCTTGAAAGTTTAAGAGTTCTTCATCACCACAGTCATCAAAGATGGGAGGTAGATCAAACCAATTTAAATCTTCTTCGTCTTCATTTACTTCTTTATCTTCATCGAAGATGATTTCCCTCAAGGGCAGCAAGGTAGGAAGGCTAGAAGTGTGATGACTCTTTGGACTCCCTTTATTGAAAAAGGATGTCCATACATGAGGGCCTTGAGCCATTCTTCTTAGGAAGTAGAGAAACATGTTTGAGCATATAAGTGGGTGGGCAAAAGGCACCCATCAAATTACCTCTCAACTTCTTCTAAGTTCTCACCTTCTCTTTTCCTTTCTTCCTTCTCTTAAACTTGTAATTCTTCCACCATTGAAGTGCACAACCTCTCAATTTTAAAATAACCACCTTGAACTTCTCTTGATCACTAAGGATGTGACAATCCAAGGGTTGCTCTACCTTAGAAAACCAAGTTATAAACTCATCATTTTGGCCATAAAATCTTGGGATATCTAGGCTAATCAACTCAATGTCAATCAAGGCTAGCTCTTTTCGGAAGTTCCTCAATGAAGGCATGATGGATGAAATGCAAGGGTTCTTTGTAGGATGATTTTGTGTTTGGGTTAAGGGGATGTGTTTGGGGTTGGAAGCTATAGCCTAGGAGAGTAGCCAATAGCTCTAATACCCAATGATGCACTTCTAAGACCTTGAATTGAAGATCAAAGAAGAGATCTCAAGTAGTGATGGAATGGGAGAAAGACGAGAGTCACGGTTTTGTGCTTGAGTGAGAAGATAGATAGATAGCTAAGATTCTTGGATAAGATATCACCACTAAGAAGCTCAGAGCTCACCCTTAAGATTAAAGAGATAAGATATCACCACTCAATTAACCTTAAAGGACTCTTGAACACCACTCTAGTGGGCTATTCTAGAGATAAGCAAGAGAGAGAAACATAACGGAGTATAAATTCAACCAATTCATATATTCAAAAGTGAGTTACAAGCTGAGGCTCTCCCCTCTTATATAGGCCTCTAACATGCAGCAAAAACAAAGAAAAACAAGGCCCAACAACCGGCCAAAAAGGAAGAGGGGAGGGGACCAAAAAGTAAGCAAGTACAAAAGCAAGAGCAAAAAGCTGTCAGGACTTTTCAGAACTGCAACATCAATTTCAAACAAGCATAACTTCCAAAACACTCACCCAAATGGGTTCATTCCAAAGTTAGAAGAAAGCTCTAAGTGTCTATTTTCAGGTAAGACCTTGGAGCCTCTAATTCCCAGCTGTTTGAAAGTTGTGCTCTGATAAAGTCAAGTAACTCTCTACCGCAGACAGTCTGCACCTCTTTTGTATTTGCCTCCTTTTGAAACCTAGACCAAGGATTTAACTTGAAACTCCTTTTTTGGCCTTTTAGTATACTCAAAAAGGGTTCCAAAAGGTGGATTTGAAGGTTTCAACGTTCATCCAGTGAGAGAAAATGGAGCCACAAAATCGAGTACTGAAATGGCTAAACTGAGCAGCTTGTATAGCAGAATCTTGAGAGCTGAATTGGATGGGCAAATGAAGTCCAAATGACTTGAAATTTGCTTTATTAGAAAGCTTACTTTCTGAACTTAAAACCCAAAGCAATAAAATGGACTTAAACTACCACGGAGCTAGGTGATTAGGGTCACCAAGTTGCTGTACTTGCTGTTTGAAACTACTGAGTAATGGCCTTGATCTTCTATGAGTATTCTTACAACTTAGATGGCCTCTTGGACTTCCTTAGGGTTAGATTGCCTTTGAACTTGATCACCCTCATTGCTTCCTATGGGTACATCATCCTTCGACTTGGGAAACTCTTCGGCTTGACCATCATCATGATCCTCCATGGGTACATTATGCTTGCTCCCAAAAACAACGTCTTTTAAAAATCTCTTTTTGAAGTTCAAGTAAAACTCCATAAAGTGCCTTTTACCATGGAATTCAAACAATAGAGAGGGAAAAAGATCTTGCCAAATTTGGATTTGAAATGAAGTTACCCCAAAGGGATTGGATGAGCAAGGTTGTATGTAATGCCCTAGGAGATGTGCATCATACTCCCCTTGTTGGGAAAGAATTGCCCTTAATTCTTGTTGGGAGTAAGGACAACCTTCTTAAGTTGAGCATTGCTTAAATCCTTGTACAATCTTCTCTTGCTTTAATTCAAACTTTTGTGGGCTGCCCAAGATGATTAATACCTCACAAGAACCTTCTTCATCTTCATGCTCATCAAATCCTAGAGGTAGGTCAAAGATAATCTCATTGTCTTCATGATGAAAATCCTTGTAAAGAGGAAGATGAAGTTCTTCCTTGCAAACTTATTCTTCTTCCTCACAAAAAGATAAAGGAGCCGAGGTTTCTCCTAACTCTTCAAAGTCTAAGAGCTCTTCATCACCATAGTCATGAAAGTTTAAGAGTTCTTCATCACCACAGTCATCAAAGATGGGAGGTAGATCAAACCGATTTAAATCTTCTTCGTCTTCATTTAGTTCTTTATCTTTATCGAAGATGATTTCCTTCAAGGCCAGTAAGGTAGGAAGGTTAGAAGTGTGATGACTCTTTGGACTCCCCTTGTTGAAAAGGATGTCCACACATGAGGGCCTTGAGCCATTTTTCTTAGGAAGTAAAGAAACATGTTTGAGCATATAAGTGGGTGGGTAAAAGGCACCCATCGACTTACCCCTCAACTTCTTCTAAGTTCTCACCTTCTCTTTTCCTTTCCTCCTTCTCTTAAATTTGTAATTCTTCCACCATTGAAGTGCACAACCTCTCAATTTTGAAATAATCGCCTTGAACTTCTCTTGGTCACTAAGGTTGTGACAATCAAAGGGTTGCTCTAACTTAGAAAACTAAGTTGTGAACTCATCATTTTGGCCATAAAATCTTGGGATTTCTAGGCTAATCAACTCAATGTCAATCAAGGCTAGCTCTTTTCGAAAGTTCCTCAATGAAGGCATGATGGATGAAATGCAAGGGTTCTTTGTGGGATGATTTTGTGTTTAGGTTAAGGGGATGTGTTTGGGGTTGGAAGCTATGGCTTAGGGGAGTAGCCAATAGCTCTGATACCAAATGATGCACTTCTAAGACCTTGAATTGAAGATTAAAGAAGAGATCTCAAGTAGTGATGGAATGGGAGAAAGAGGAGAGTCACGGTTTTGTGCTTGAGTGATAAGATATCACCACCGAGAAGCTTAGAGCTCACCCTTAAGATTAAAGAGATAAGATATCACCACTCAATTAACCTTAAAGGACTCTTGAACACCACTCTAGTGAGCTATTCTAGAGATAAGCAAGAGGGAGAAACACAAGGGAGTATAAACTCAACCAATTCATATATTCAAAAGTGATTTACAAGCTCAGGCTCTCCCCACTTATATAGGCCTCTAACATGCAGCAAAAACAAAGAAAAACAAGGCCAAACAACCGGCCAGAAAGGAAGAGGGGAGGGGACCAAAAAGTAAGCAAGTACAAAAGCAAGAGCAAAAAGCTGTCAGCACTTTTCAGAACTGCAGCATCAACTTCAAACAAGTATAACTTCCAAAATACTTACCCAAATGGGTTCATTCCAAAGCTAGGAGAAATTCCTAAGTGTCTATTTTCAGGTAAGGCCTCTTGAAGCCTCTAATTCCTAGCCGTTTGAAAGTTGTATTCTGATAAAATCAAGTAACTCTCTACTGTAGATAGTCTGCACCTCTTCTATATTTGCCTCCTTTTGAAACCTAGACCAAGGATTTGACTTGAAACTCTTTTTCTAGCCTTCTATCATACTCAAAAAGGGTTCCCAAAAGTGGATTTGAAGGTTCTAACGTTCATCCAATTAGAGAAAATGGAGCCACAAATCGGGTACTGAAATGGCTAAAATGGGCATCTTACATAGCTAAACTTTGAGAGCTGAATTGGATGGGCAAATGAAGTCCAAATGACTTGAAATTTACTTTATTGGAAAGCTGACTTTCTGAACTTAAAACCCAAATCAATAAAATGGACTTAAACCACCTTGAAGCTAGGCGATTATGGTCACCAATTTGTTGCACTTGCTGTCTGAAATTGCTGAGTAATGGCCTTGATCTTCTATGAGTATTCTCACAACTTGGATGGCCTCTTGGACTTCCTTGGGGTTGGATTGCCTTTGAACTTGATCACCCTTATTGCTTCCTATGGGTACATCATCCTTCGACTTGGAAAACTCTTGGGCTTGACCATCATTATGATCCTCTATGGGTACATCATGCTTGCTCAAAAAAAAAACATCTTTTAAAAATGGCATTTTGAAGTTTAAGTAAAACTACATAAAGTGCCTTTCACCATGGAATTCAAATAATGGAGAAGAAAAAAGATCTTGCCAAACTTGGATTTGAAATGAAGTTACCCTAAAGGGATTGGATGAACAAGGTTGCATATAATGCCCTAGGAGATGTGCATCAAGTAACAAGAAGCAATCAGAAGGGAGGTGGGGAAGGAGGATGGGGAGGTTGACCATAAGAGATATGCCAATCTCTCCAGGTCTCAAGACAAGCCTTATAGTCCTGAAAATATTGGGTGTGGGTAGCAAGCATTCCTCGGAGTTCGTCGTGCCATTCTTGGACAAAGTTATGATGAGCGGCGTTCTCAGAGGCAACATAGGCTCAAAGAGACACTTACTCCTCCTGAATGGACTGAAGGGCGGCTTGGACTTTTGCATGGTCAGTGGAGCAAGGTTAGGAGGAAGAGCTAGGTCAGACTTGACAAGAAAATGGGGGAGGGGGACGAGTTATAGGGCGAACAACCTTAGCATCACCAGGTACCCAATGAAGGTCAGCCCTATGAAGTAAGGTGGTCTACTCAACATTGGAAAGCGGCATAAGCCAATCCCCGGGATAAATCTAGCACAAACGTCCAGCCTCTACTTTGTAAAAGTTCATCAGCTTAAAAGCGGCTTGATCAAGCGCTCGGACCCAGAGACTCAATCATATGGATTGGGCTCAACACCCAAAAATCTAGGAATGGTGGTAATTATACCCCAATTACTATTCTACCCTTAGTGCTGGCAGCTGCACTATACTATTGTCGGGCCAAGAATGCCCCAGGATTAATTTGGACACCATCTAGCATTCAAGGTAGGAGGTATAGCTCAGACAATCTAGGGGCATTCAAACTATCATCCCGAGCAAAGAAACAACAAATAAGAATACATTGAGCCACCCGAATGCAAGGGTTCCTAATATGGGTGCATTTGAAAGTGCTAGTGTTGTACCTAAAATCCCCTGAAAGCTTACCCCAAAATGTATTCGGGTTGAATTCGCGGGGAACTTGACGGTTTGCTAAGTCCATGCTAGGTGGAAAACCAAATATAGTGGTGAGTGTTCCCGCTTGTCACGCGGGGGACTCGGGTGCAATCCCCGATAACAGCACCAAAAAGTTGACACCTTTGCAGGCGTACGAGTGTTGTAGTTTAGATTAAAAGATCGTCCTCAGGGACCAAAGTAATATACTGAGCTAATGTCCTATTGAAAATGCTATGCAATCAACCTTTTGAATGAGTTGATTCAAATATACTAATTATCTAAGTGGAGATTCAATAAAAGTAAAGCACCTAGGGATTCGATTTGCCAAGTAAAGAGTTAGATCATAGAATTAAGCATGCGCTTTTCATGTGTTGGATGATTCAAGGAATTGCAATCGAGTTAAATTTAATCCTTTCTTTTGAAATTAATTAAATTGCTCAGACAAATTCAACTAACACTCTTTTAAGTATCTTTGATTTAGTCTGAGTTGAAGATTTATGAATGTTGAGTCTTCTCTTAACATGTAATCCTCTCTCGAGTTTTGCTAGGTCCACTTCTATCAAGGTGATCTAATATTGACTTTCTCTTTACTCAACTACCTAATATAAGTAAACAAAATTGGCCAAACTTTACTCACAACATTTCAATCTTAGGATAGAAGTAAATCATGCCAATCATGAAATAAGCACAAGATTGTAGAAATTAAGGATCCAACTTCAATTCTACAGCTACAAATCCCTAGATTAAATAAAACTGTTCACTCATATTTCAAATTCAACTAACACAAGAGTTTAAAGATAATTTCAAAGGAAAAGAAAGCTTTACAACAATGGCAACCCTTCAATGGTGCCATGATCTTCAAGCCTCCAAGAGTAAAACTTCTCCCTTTAATTCTCCTTTTGCTCCCATAAATAAACTAAAAATTTTAACTTAAGAGAGATGGATGAGAGAGTAGTGATGACATGATGATGGTGGATCTCTGCCTTCAGCCAAAAAACACGCCTTTTAAGCATTAAAATAGAGCATCTTCAGCTGCACAACGAAGGAAGATGAGGAGGTTAGCAGTTATAGGCTCACCACGGTCCGTGGAAGCCACCACAGGCAGATCGTGGTACTTGCTGGATTTGAAATATTCTAATCTTCTTTTGCTCCACGGGCATAAGACTTGGAGTACCTCTAGGTCAAATGGTCTAAAATCCTGCAAAAGTCACCAAAGATCCATATCCAAACATAAAACGAGAATATGAGTATAAATTATAACATGAAGCCCATGAATTCCTGAAAAAGTGGTATAAAAAGTCCCAAAAATGAAGTATATAGAAGCACTTACCAGAATGATTGTGATAGCTCTTAAAGTTAAGTGAAGATATAGAAATAGCCAATCTTTGTCTCATAGCCAGTGAAAACAATAAAGAAATGATGAATCTGAAGGGGTAACATTGGAATATTTTCTTACTTTCACAAAAGAGTATCCAGCTTAAGGCCTATTAAAGTGTGTTAAATATGAACAAGATCATACGTTTGAAATCAAGGCCTTATAAAGGAAATAATTCCTAAGAAAGAAAAATGAGAACTTGCAAAGATCTTGTGAAAATTTACACATTAAAATCAATGACCTTGAGAATGAGAAAAATATTTTACAAAATAAGTGTGATGATACTCACAAATCCCTTCTAAAACCTACTAAGGGTTAAGAGAATTTAGATAGATTACTTAGATTCTAATGTATGTCATTTAATAAGGAAGACCTTACTTTTAACCCAAATAATCAAAAAAGGTCACATAAACACTCCTTTATTAAAGAAATATCACATAAGGAATCCCAAAGTGCTCTGGTTTCAAATACAGTAACCTTGGTTACAATTACCAAAGTCACACAGTTTATCAGAGAAACCACAGCTACTTTGGTCATCAGTGTCCAAGTCATATCGGCCTTGGTAGCGATCACAAACATTATAGAAAATTCATAGGTAAAGAGGCCTCCCACCTGAGGATTATATTAGTGCGGGTGCTTAAAGGGATAATGCCCTTAAAACTAGACATTGGTCATGTTCGTTAAAACTGTGCCACCAGAGAACGTAGGAAGGGTTATTTTTTGTTTATACAGGTGTGTTTAAAAGCAAAGAGCATTCTCTGGTACTTGGATGGTGGTATTCAAGGCATATGATTGGAGATGCGTCATTGGTTACTAAGATCTGAAAATAAAAATCTAGTAAAGTGATCTTTGGAGACAATAATTGAGGTAACGTCATCAGCATTTGTAAGATTGGTAAGGATTCTTCAAATTCTATTAATAGTGTCTATTTGGTTAATGATTTAAAATACAAACCATTAAGCATCTCACAACTCTGTGTGATAAAGGTAACCATGTTTGGTTTGATGAATCCTAATGTGCTGTTGAGAATGCCAGTCCAATCACATTATTCTTCATGTTTCTAAACTAGATAATGTTTATGCTATAACTCTTAATCATATCTATCCCAGCATCTTTCCTGCCTAAAAGCTTCTCTTAATCATGTATGGCTTTGGTATCGTAGATTAGGACATGCTAGCATACACACCCTTCTTAGGTTAGTTAAGTATGATTTAGTAAGAGGGTTGTCCCCTTACAAATATGAGAAGGATCGTGCGTGTGGTGCATGTGTTAGAGGTAAGCAAGTATATGCTTCTTTTAAACTTTTGAAGAGTGTGTCCACTTCAAAATGCCCTGAATTATTTCATATGGACCTAAATAGACCAATCCTCATTATAAGTTTAGGTGGTAGTTCGTATATATTTGTTATTGTGGATGATTACTCAAGATTCACATGGGTGCTTTTTTTGAAAGATAAAATAGAAGTCCTTAAGAAGTTCGTAAAGTTGTGCAGGAAATTACAGATATCAAAGAACTTGCCAATGGTTGCTCTTAGAACTGACCATGAAAGAGAATTTGATCAAGATAAGTTCCTTAATTATTATGACAAGAATGACATTTCCTGTAACTTTTCAGCACCAAGGACTCCACAGCAGAAGGGAGTAGTTGAAAGGAAGAATAGGATATTAGAAGACATAGCATGAACATTGATATGTGAAAATGATTTTCTAAAGTCCTTATGGGCTGAGGCTATTAATACTACAAACTATACACTTAATAGATGCCTCATCTATCAAATCCTAAAAAAGACACCATACACAAAGGTAGGAAACCAAATGTATCTTATTTCAAAGCCTTTGGATGCAAGTGTTTCAACCACAACAATGATGAGGATAATCTTAGTAAGTTTGATGCAAGGTGTGATGAACGTATATTTGTGGGCTATTCCTCAGTTAGTAAAGCTTATTGGGTTTACAACAAACGTATTATGGTCATTGAGGAATCCAGTCATGTTGTCTTTGATGAAACTAACAATGATGATACTGGTTCATCTTTATTTGATGAGTTCTAGTTAAGCAAACATATAGATAATGAAGATGAAAGACACTTAAACAAATGTAATCACCAAAGTACTTATTGTAATGAGGGGCAAGGTCCAAATCAAAATGACTGAAGACGGCCTGATGATACTGGAGATCCTTTAGAAATCATACAAGGTGCTAGTGAGAGACCCCAAGATGATGCCATGAACATCCCCAAGCATCCCTGAACAAGTTCAAAGTCACTTCAATGAACCCAAGGGCGCTTTTAAGTACAAGTCTGCCTATTCTTTAGGTAATATACACGTTGGCATCAATACAGGCATAAAGAAGCATTCTTCTTTGAGAAATTTCTATGAAATTCTTTTTGTTTATTTCTCATATAGAACCAAAGCACTGTATTGAGGCATGGAAAGACCCAAACTGGATATTGGCCATACAAGATGAACTCAACTAGTTCTAGAGGAACCAAGTTTGGCCTCTCACTCCTAGACCAAAGGACCATCCAGTGATTGGGACTAAATAGGTTTTTATGAACAAGTTAGATGAATACAGGGTAATGGTTAGGTACAAAACTAGATTGGTTGCAAAAGGGTACAACGAAGAGGAAGGGATAGACTTTAATGAGACCTTTGCACCTATGGCTAGATTAGAAGCCATCTACGTATTGCTTGTAATTACCCCTCATATTAGCATCAAAAAATATCAAACGGATGTTAAATTGCTTTCTTAAATGGTTTTCTAAATGAAGAAGTCTATGCTGAGCAACCCCCTGGATTTGAAAATCCTGAATTTCCAAATCATGTGTTCAAACTTCATAAAGTTGTTCATGGTTTAAAACAAGCCCCAAGGGCTTGGTATGAATGTCTTAGCAAATTTCTTTTGGAAAATAATTTTTCATGAGGAAAGATAAAAAAAACCCTTTTCATTAATACAAAGGGGGAAAACTTCATCATTAAGCAGGTTTATGTAGATGATATTATATTTGATGCTACTAACAATCATCTATGTTGAGAGTTTTCCAATTTGATGAGTAAGGAGTTTGAGATGAGTATGGTGGGAGAACTTAACTTCTTCATAGGACTTTAGATCAAGCAATGCTAAGATGGCATACTTATCAAACAAAGTAAGTATGTTAAAGAACTCTTGAAGAAATACAAGGTTGATTCGGTCAAACATGCAAGCACACCAATGGAATTGAACACCAAGCTGGACCTTGATCAAAACGTAAGTCAGTCTCAAAAAAGGTCTATAGAGGTAAATTAGCTGCCTACTTTATCTAACAACAAGTAGACTCGATGTCATGTTTAGAGTATGCTTTTGTCCTCAGTTCCGAAGTGCCCCTAAAGAATCTCATCTAACAGTTGTCAAAAGAATTTTCAGATATCTTATAGGAACTAAGGACATTAGTGTATGGTAGTCCAGAGATGGAGATTTCAATCTCGTTGGATACTTGAATGCAGATTATGCTGGCTACAAAGTAGATAGAAAAAGCACCTTAGGGTACTATTAATTTCTTGGACATTCCCTAGTCTCATGGCACTTAAAGAAATAAAGCTTTGTTTCTTTACCAACTACTAAAGCTGAATATATCACTGCAGGTGCATGTTGTGCCCAAATACTTTGGATCACATAGTAGTAACAAGACCTTGCGTATGACTTTCAAAAGGCACATATTCAATATGATAATATGGGTGTAACAAATAATACAAAAAATCCAGTACAGCACTCAAGAATCAAACGCATCTCAAAAGGTACCTCTTAGTGAAGATCAGTTCAATTTTATTCGAAGTGAACTTGGCATGTTGAAAATAGATACATGAATTAATAGGGAGAATCCCTTAATAAATGGTCTAATATAGTTTTATATGATGCTACCAATGGCATGGGGCTAGACATTGAGACTTCATCTTAAAGTCCAAATTAAATTCATGATTCTTGGATTTCGGGTTTTTATCACACAGATCAATTATGGCAAGTGGCTAGAAGATGGAGATTTAGATTAATTAAATACCTCACTAGCTACCTTATTATAACAAAACCATGGGACTTTCATATCTTTTTGAAGGAATTCTCTTTCTTCTTTTTTAAAAGGCAATGATCCTCCTTTTCAATAACCGTCCTTGACCCTCAAATTTCTCCTCTCTCTCTCTCTCTCTCTCTCTCTCTCTCTCTCTCTCTCGCTCTCTCTCTCCCCCCCTATTGAAAACCTAAAACCAACTGCTCTTATGTCTTCCAATTGAAAAGGAGGAGCCCCCGCCAAAGCCTTGATCACGCTAACAAAAGAACCCACTATGCCACTAAATGCCATCTACCAAAGTCATGAGAGGTAAACACTATCTCTGATTTTGAGGCCGAATTGTCCACAAATTCTAGAAATTTAGCATCCAAACTTACCTCCCTAGAAGGTCTAGGACTCCCTGACCGTCCTATTGAGCGCTTCACTGATTTAGGGGTAAAACACTACAATATGTTATTGAAAGGGAGTCGGTATGTTATGAGTTTGTGGATTTCTATTTTTTTTTTTTTTAAAGCCAAGTCTTTTTTTATGGAAAAGATAGAAAATTTGGGTTTCATGAGTCTCTTTGATGTTAGTGATGAAGTGTATCCCCAATTAGATTATTTATTCTATGCTAACTTTGAGAACATTGAACCTCGCAGGAGGGGGAGAACCTGCTACACCACTAAGGTCAAGGATAGCACTATCGCCCTCACAATTGCCTCTATTGACTAGATCTTCAATCTCAACCTTGACCCCTCAAAGTTTCCTCCCTTAATGTCTTAAACTAAAGCCCGCAAGATGTGTCTTTTAAAAATATACCCACCCTGCCAAAATCAAGAAAACTAACTAGTCCTACATAGCTTTGTACCCTGACTCATGGATCTTATACTATATTTTGGTTAGGACCATCTATCCTAGAGGATCATCGAAAGAGACCACCAATAACATCTGCCTTGAGACCCTTTACTATATCATGGAGGGATATTCTATTGATTTTATAGAACTTATACTTAATTACATGACCAAGGTCTATAATTTATCAAGAAATTTTCCCTTACCCTACTCCGATCTTTTAACCCACATCTTTAAGGCCTACAATATCTCTCTCGAGGCTAAAGACCACTTTGATATTCAGATTCCCATAATCAATAAGAGCGCTCTCAAAAGCCTTAAGTTTAAACCCATTTCCTGTTAACATTGGAAACATGAGGAGGAGATCACGATTAATGACATTGAAACCCCTAAGACTTAACCCTATCTTGAAATCATTCATCCTTCCTAGTTGGAATAGTTAAAGAACACTTTAAGGAGATTAAGTGGGAGTTTACTAGTCTGAAGATTGGTCAAGCTGAGATCAAGAGAACATTGGTTGATGTCAAAGGCATCCGTGAGAATTTGACTTAATGTGCTTTCGAGCTCAACAGTGTTATCTTAAGTCTGAAAGTTAAAGATGGGTCCTTGAAGGTGATAAATGATAAGTTTGGGGCCAATGTGGCACAGTTAGAGATAGCCTTGAAGATAGCTCAAGCTAATGTGGGTTAGGAGGAGACTGTTAAGGTAGACATTAGTGTGTCAGAAGTTGCAGAGGAACCAAGGTCGAATGCTTCAACACTAGCTCACCGTTTAGATGCATCTTCCACCGACCAAGCTTAAAGCCTCTATTTTAAAAATTATTTCATTTTCTTATTTTTTGAGCAGTTTAGACGATTTGAATAATGCAATGTTAAACATTTTTGTGAGTCCTTTCCTTCTGATGCAAGTCAAAAGGGAGAGGAATGGTGCGGACATTGATGATTAATGGTCAAAGCCCATCTGAAAGGCTTTGAAAGCTTCTACTGTTTACAGCTAGATGACTAGCGGCCACTTTTGTCTTGCTATTACTATATTACTTGGCGTACGTGATTGGCTTACATGACCCTTAAATGGAAGTCTTGTCTTTTATCAAAAAGGAGGAGATTGAGGCTCCCTTAATGTTAGTGGCAATGTCATTGATTGGTTCAAAGTCACAACTCAACAACATTGGGTATTTTGAGTGAAAGACAAAAAGCTCAATTTAAGTACATGGAGTTATATTACACTAACGTATCTTATTCTCATAGGAATCCACTGCCAAAGTCAAAATATCTGACTTTGGTACTTAGCAAAATCATTTTGGATAAAATGAGATCTAATATTATCCTACTTTATCCTTGAGATCCAAGTAGAATATATTGATGTTTAATATCTTTGGAAAGCTGTCTTTATTTATGTTTGAATGGATTATATATTATGATGCAACATATCCTTTCTTTAAACTGAGATTTTGAAAAGATTTGGTTATCCCAGGTTAGGAAAGTTGTATTAAATCAATATTGAGTTTATCAGTAAATTATTTTTGTTCATAACATGGGATATTTGGAGATCAAATCAAGCTCTATCTAACAACAATTAAGATCCATTGTTTTTGTCAATCAAGAGCCTTTTTTTTTTTTTTTTTGGAGACACCGAGGTTTGGATCAGAGACATTGGATACTAGACAGAGAACATCGAAGATTTAGCAAGCTTTGCTCCAATGGTGAAAAAGGTTTTAACCTCTATAAAAGGTGGAGATGAACCAATTGTCAAGACACAAGAATCACATCATGAAAAAGTGCTCAAATGCAATCATCTTTAATACTCTCTCATATTTGCTAGTAAGTTGAATATTGTAAAGGAGATTTGCAACAAGTAAGTTGGGGAACTCACTTGGGTAGTTAGGTGTTGACAGGTCGACAATAAGTGAGTGTGCTAGCTAAGGTTGCTCAGTCGAGTGAGCTTGGAACACTAGACAGTGTGTAAAACTGAAATTATTGGTGTGTACTTCTAAGTGAACAAGAAGTGGAGGTGATTAAATCCTAATGGAATAAGTTCGTTAGGGGTGGCTAGCTCCATTTGGAAGGGTAAATATCGAAAATGTATCCTGTGTTTTATCCCGTTTTAATTCTGCATTTTAGTTTTGTTTATTTCTGACATTAGTGACTAGCCTTTAAGGTTATATCTGTAGTATTAGCATTCCAAATTCAAAGTACATTGGAAATTTTTATACCTTCTTAATTTGTAAGATATTATACTATTCACCCACTCTAGGGTGATCTAAACTTGACATTTAAGACCTTCAAATATCAGTTACATACATACACTTTGCTCTTAGTGGCATTTCAAGCTTTAACTTTTTAATCATTTTGCCACTGTACTGCCTTCACAAATTGACCATAATAAGATAAAACCATAGTCTAAGTCAAACTAGAACTAAACAATTATAGGCATAAGTATATCGAAATTGAATATTCCAAAAGTAAGCCTTTTATAAAATCTAAATAGTTGTTTTTAAAATGATCCTCAACACTATGCTTGTAATGCCTTGACCACCCCTCTCGGGTTGTGAGCAATTACCAGGAATGGCTTTAAGGATCGTTGACTGACCCAACAAATCACCATAAGCCTTTTCCGCGTGCTTCGTCCTTGCTCACACGCTGCTTGAGAAACT
This sequence comes from Carnegiea gigantea, assembly GCA_029747015.1. NCBI lineage: Eukaryota > Viridiplantae > Streptophyta > Magnoliopsida > Caryophyllales > Cactaceae > Carnegiea > Carnegiea gigantea. Next base: position 85,208 of record JAKOGI010001061.1, read on the forward strand.
TTCGAGGAGGTCGCCCATCCCAAAATTGCTTCCTAACAAGCACGGTTCACTATGGAGTTCTTAAAAGTGGGCTTCCCAAAAAGAAAGGTGCACCTTCAGTGATATAAGTAGTCACTTCGATCCTTTTAAGCTACACTCGGGTGTTACAATTAACCCCACTTAAAGCGCACAACGTCCTCATTGTGCCTCACTAACTGACTGACTTACGAGTCCTCTTGACTGGCGGTCTGCACTAGTGTCTTTGCCCCGCTAGGTGACTGTCCATGGGCTCTCCATCCACTAGCGCAGCTCCCAATTGTGGGTCGACTCTGATACCATCTGTAACAACCCGACCCCCTCTTGGGTCATGAGTAGTTACCATAAATGGTTTCCAGGATTGTCGATTGGCCCCACAAATCAACATAAGCCTTTTCGACGCACATGGTACCTGGGAAACTTCCCTGGAGGTCACCCATCCCAAGATTGCCCCATCAAGCATGCATAACTATGGAGTTCTTAAGAGTGGGCTCCTCGCAAAGAAAGGTGTACCTTTCTTTTTAGGAAGCCCACTCTTAAGAACTCCACAGTTAAGTGTGCTTGCTGGGGAGCAATTCTGGGATGGGTGACCTCCTAGGAAGTTTTCTTTTTAGAAAGCCCACTCTTAAGAACTCCGTAGTTAAGTGTGCTTGATGGGGAGCAATCTTGGGATGGGTGAACTCCTGGGAAGTATCCCGGGCAGCGTGTGAGCGAGGACGAAACGTACCGGAAAAGCTTGTGGTGATTTCTGGAGCCCGTCAACGATCCTTAACACCATTCTTGGTGACTCTCCGTGACCTGGGAGGGGCAGGGCATTACAATACTCTTGCCTACATTTTTGACAAAATATTCATTTATATGTAGACACCTAAATGTGTTCTTAGAATACAAACTGGCAAAATATTACATGTTAAGTGCATGACTGCTTGATGACAACACTTGTAGAATGGTACATTCCCGAGATCTGAGAAGCTAGCTCCCACATAGAATACTTTCTAAAAAAATGTTCTAAAAATTCCTTCTATGTCTGATTTAAAAGGTTAGAAATGTAGAAAATTGGACCTAAAATAAGCCAAGACACAGAAATTACTAGTGTGAAGACTCAAACGTAGACCTCGTGGATGCAATTATAAGGATGTAACCATTAAGATGGTGCATTGCCTTGTAATAATAACTTCTTGCAGCAAATATTTAACTTGAATGCAGGCCATTTCTAGCAATAAAACACTAGGCTAAACCACTAGAGGAGAACCAAACTAGAAGGCATGTTTTTGCCCACTGCTACACCAAAGTAGGCCAGCGACAATGGCCTAGTCTGTGCGGTTAGCAACTGGTCTTGACTTGGCTTCCAGCACTTATGTTAACTAGGGTTTCTTTACGAGCAATTCTTCTCCAACAACTTAGAAAACCGTCTTTTGTTGCTTTTGCAAACCCTTGGGGTTCCTTTCACCCTATCTTCTGTGAAAAGGGGCTACCCTTCTCTTAGAGGAGACACACATTTTCTTCTCTTCTCCCTTGCTAGAGAGATAACCCTTTATCTAGTAGTCTTCTCTCTTCTTCTATCTCTCTCTCTCTCTCTCTCTCTCTCTCTCTCTCTCTCTCTCTCGGTCTTTATCTCTTTAGAGCAATGACACTTTCTTTAGCTCTCTTCTCCCTCTCTTCTCTAATTTCTCCCTGCAGGTATGATTTTTCATGTACAAAGCTTTTCTTAGACCATTCTCTAACAAACCCTAGAAAGGATGAAGCCTTGGGATAGTGTTATCGCTAAACATGGCCTAAGGTAAGTCCTAAGGGTTCAATGAGCAATATGGTTACCATTTTCTTCCTTTGCTATTGGTTTCATCATGTGATTTGTATTCTTGATCTTGTTCTTTTGTATAATCATGTAAAACTATGTAATTAACCTATGTGGTCGTCTAAATCTTACGCTTTCTTTTATCACTTTCTTAGCATGCATGTAATATGGGTAACCTAAGAAGTCAACAGAAATCATTCCCTTGAAGTGTTAAATCACCAAAAGATCAAAATTTGCATGAAAATTAATATGTGCATTGAACTTAGTGGTCGTATGTTGTAAACACCAAATTGGTGTCCACTGGACCTTAGATTGACCGCATGTTCCCATGTCTAGCACGTTATCACCTGGTGATGACATTTACCTAATCCATTGAGGGCAGAGCAACATGATACTTGGATTTGTAACAACTAGCCTGTAACTAAAAATGCTTTATGTGGGAAAAACTTTTTAAAAGGTTTTAAAGCATTTAAAAAGCAAAAAATTTTAGAAATAATTCCAAAAAGATAGAAACCGAGGAGCTTACACGATTTTCTGGCATAGGGCCTTAAACTTGTGACCTTGAGCATGAGTGGGTGAGATAACAACAAGTAGAGTTATGCACTGCCTCACAATATAACTCTTACGAGCAATTATCAGAAAGTAGAAAATCATGGATGGCAACAGGATCGAGGTAGTCAGTAGTTGGCAACAAAATTTGCTATCGAATGCTACTGTGGGACCTAAGGGCTGTCGCTAAGTCCAAGTGTAGGCTGTTTGGTCATGCCTTGCTTCTCGCTTCATAACTTTACGTGATTTATTTAGTAAACTATTGCAATTAGGCTAATTAGTAGATTTCTAGCATAATGAATGTCAATAAAACATTTCTACACCATCTGAAAGTGCCTTGACTGATGGCAATAGTCTCAATTTACATGGTGGTTCAGTCAGGGCTTCTCTAGGTCTGACTAGCTTCCCCTTGTTGCGGCCTGCCCTTTTTAAAGGTGGTGCATTGGACCAACTTTCTCAAAGTGGTGATTCATGGAGTTATGTGGTAGACTAGATTAGAGCTTCGATTTTTCGAGTTGTCAGCAAATTTTAAAGGAAATGCACAAAACCTTAATTACTACTTCCACCAAGTCCTTAAATCAAAGGAACAATTGTAGAATATAGTACCTAATTTTTAACAAGGGAAATGGGTTTTTCTATAGTTCTAATTTCAGATGTCTTGAGTAGGAAGTATTAAATGTGACTTCATGACTACCAAGTATGAGAATCAATCCAGGGGTAAAGGTATGATCTAACACATCCTCAAAACCAACATGACCAATCATGTTGAAAAGCATCCTCTACAGAAAATAAATATATCAAACCTTTATTTTTTTCGGTTCCACACAGAAGGCGTCTCTCATGAGTTTGTTCTTATTTGGTGAAGAACATAGCATGAAGAGCATATTTGGTACAAAAGATAACTTTATTATGAGCATAGTGTTATTTTGTGTACAAAGAATGAACATTAAACACACAGTCAAGGAGGATAGAAGAGAAGCAACTAAAGACAACTTTAAACAGATTATTATCTTTTGATTAATAGCCCTCAAGATCTAACTCGATCCAATAAGATGGTAAAACAACAGGCACTTGATTCCTTCCTCCAAAGTTTGTTAAGGTAGGATGAAGGCTAGTCCAATTTCAAAAGAGTTTGAATGAAGATTTTGATGGAGTTGTGTCTCTTAAAAGTGTTCTTATGATGAGAAGGAGAGAGTTCAGAGAAGTAGAGTTTCTCCTACTTGTAAGCTATAGACAGAAAGATGTAGAGTTTTCCCTAGATGAAAAAGCATCACTAATGAGAGGGAAAGGCTGCTTCCATATAGACCTAGCAAGGTAGCCTCACTAAGCAAACTATAAATCAAGAGCCAAAATGAAGTCATTTTATTCATTAAATTTTCATAAACATGGTTAGAATTGCTTGACTGCCACCCATGATGCTGCGATATTATTAATTAGCTTGATTGCGATAATCTCCCAAATGAAGACCATGGGATTTATGAGGTGGGAAGAACGACAGGACCCAACAACATATATTGGGTCCTAGTAGTATCCACTAGGCATCCCAAACTTGTCATTGGATCGCAATGACTATGTGAAATATGCCACCAACCCTTATTATTTGCCTCAATTAAGTTGTTAGTGAGAGTTTGAATGTGAGGCAATGTGCCACGCCACTGGTTATTATCTCACTCATTCATCCGTCCTAGGTTTTTGCCTTTTTGAAATTATTGTCGAAACTTTGGATTTTCAAATACTTTTTAAATCTTTTAGGAATTTTTGGAGATCACAAGAAATTTTATTTGTGGACTGGCTATTAGGAATTCAAATATAATATAGCATTACCCTCGGTGGGTTAGGCAATTGTCATCATCAAGCGACAATGCATACAACATGCATATACAATCCATCTAAAATCTCATAGGCAACATTTTGGTGTTCACAGGAGCCCTGCTTTGGCCGAGGCCATTAGGGAGAAGGGAAAGTATCTCATCTTGGATGAATGCAGATGCAAGAGTGAATACACGAGAGCTGTTACAGTATAAGCTTCATGCTAGGTGCTTAAGTCTAGTTAAAGAGAAGGTTGTTGAAACTATGACAGTATATCTGAAAAGGAAGGCTTTAAAAAAGTTTCGGCATCTGGAGTTGAAATCTTGCTGAGAAATGGTTAAAATATTTTAAGGCTTGAAGATCTTAGACCTATCAAATCATTTTCAGACTTAAAGGTCTCAAATCTATGAAAAATTCTACGACTTGAAGGTTTAAAACGTTTGAGGCCTGCAAGTCTCATACCAATTAAAAAAATTTAAGGTTTGAAAGTCTCATACCTGTTAAAAATTTTGAGATTTGAACATCTCACATCTATTAAAAATTTTGAGAATTCAAGGCCTTACACCAATTAAAAATTTTGAGGCCTGAAGGTCTCATGCCTCTTAGAAATTTTGAAGCTTGAACGTCTCAGAACTGTTAAAAATAATTTTAAAAAGAAAATTTTCTTTTTCTTAAAACATTTTGACACAATGAGAAGGTGTTGAAAGAGTGCTCGCCATTTATTTTTGCATGTGTTAGGCAAAAATTTAATAAAAATAAATAATATACAGAACACAATTTTCCAACGTGCAAAACTGTACATCGATTTATTTTGAGTACGATCCTATTCAAGAGAATAAACCTCCTTAATTACGTCCTCCTCTTAGGAGACCACCTTTTGATTTCGACTCATTCTGTTTTACTTTTTCTTTCATTGTTTTGTTTTGCGTTAATAAGACTTTATATAATTTGAATCGACAATTATCATATTTTTAATGTCGAATCTCCCGTATCCAAAACTTAGTTGCATCATATAGTGACTGTATAGGCAACTTATAGGAAGGGAAATATACGTACACATTCTTCATGTGCAGGTTTGAGAACGAGTAATTTTATTTGATTTGAAATTTGGGTTGCACCCACTTTTTTGTCATGAGCTGCCTATGCACCTCCTTTATAGAGGCTCAAGCCAACCGTAGTTGTTTACATCTTAATTTCTTTTATTTTGGTTAAGTTAATAACCATAACTTGATTTTATTTTATTTTTGAATTTGAATTGGATTAATAGTCGCAAATTTTTGTCATTTGTACGGCTCAATTAAATTTATTTTTTTCTTAGCCCTTTCACAACATTATATATATATATATATATATATATAATATATATATATATTAATATATATATTAATTTTCTGACCTAGTCCTTTTGGGGGTCAATCCATTTATATATATTTATTTTTTTGACTTTCGATTGTACCCGCAATTTATTCGCAGGCTTCCTGCCTACTCTCAATGACAAATCGACATATCTCGTAACCCAAAATCTATTTGGGCTACGTCATGGAAAGGGGGGAAATTTAGTAGGCTTGGTTGTATATTTGGCTCGGGTTTGGTCCACTTTGCCATACTTATGATTTGAAAAAAAGATTCAACGTTTTGCAAAGCTTCGATTCTTATTTGCTTTGGTTACATAGTGTGCAACAAAAAGTTACAGGATCGTAATTTTGGTCCTTTGTGAAAGAGGTGGGTATCGGGTTGAGCCCCTTTGAAGATTTCGGTTTAGACTGAACTCGAAAAATTTTCTATCGTGCTTCCTACATATGCTTAGTGGAATCAAGCCACTTAGTTCTTGGTTCAAAACTTGTTTTTGAATTAAACAACCAGGGAAATTTTGTGAGCTTGACTATTCATCTATCTTGATTTTGGCCCATTTTAGTTTGGACGTAGTCAAACGATAATTTTCTAAATAGACCAAAAGCTTGACGAGGATCCTAACCGAGGTGTTTAGGAGTTTGCATTTGGTCTACATTTGTTATTTACATTGAATGGATATCTATTTTGCCAATTTGGGCTTGCCATGTTATGATTTCTCTCTCTCTCTCTTTTTTTTTTTAATATGAGCCAGCCATACCTTTTCACCAATTTTGCCTCCTCTCTTTTATATATATATATATATATATATATATATATATATATATATATATATATATATATATATATATATATATATATATATATATATATATAAAATCTTTGTTGGATTTCAATGGAAGGAATATTCAAATCGGATAGATAATTCTTATCCTTATAAGATCATGATATCTCCAAGGTAGAATTCTATTCCTAATCGTTAACTCCTTCTGATCAGGTATTGATTTCACGACTTATAAATACTACTTATTTTTTTTAACCATCTTACTTTCATTCTCTCATGTTTTCTTTTCTTTGTTTTGGATCCCAGTAAGATGCATGATGACATAGAGAAAAAAGAATCCCTCACATTACTCTGTCTTCTTCACCTTTCTTTGAATAATCAGTATTGAAAACGAAGAAGGAAAAGAAAACGAAAATCACCAACTCAAAGTTGATATATGTCTTTTTCTTTTGGAAAGTGTTCATGGATCTGATTTTTTTTATATGCTTCAACAGGAAGAGCAGTGAACTCTCCATATTTTTTTATTGAACATCCACTTTCCTGATTGATTTGAATCAACCAAGATACAGATGAACCCATTTTATTCAATCAAATAATGATATAGCCTCTTCCCTTTTCTGGCTTCGAATTCCCATAGCAAGTTATTACCATATATATTTTTTTGCCAAAGGTTTATTTCTTTTTATTCCATAGTGGAAAGTCAAGCTTGCAGAATGAACATATCATCTCACTACTTTAACTGTTTGGGGCTTTATAAAACTTAGGACCCAATATAATCCATTGATTTATAGTTCCAGGAGGAACTAAGATTCAGTAGGATCAATAATTTCGTGATTCTGGAAAGAATCGAGATCCAACAGGATCCCATTATACATATATATATATATATATATATATATATATATATATATATATATATATATATATATATATATATATATATATATATATATATATATATACACTCTTGCCTGGAACGAATTTAGATCCGACAGGATCAATAATTTGGTGATTTTGGCAAGAATCGAGATCCAACAGGATCCCATTATCTATATATATATATATATATATACACACACACACACACACATACTCTTGCCTAGAACTTGAATCAAACCCGGAAGTCGAGTTTAAAATCGTTCTTCTATAGTTGAGGTCTTGAACCCTCACAGCACGGTGACTTGCTCTTTCTCATGATTAAGTATGGCTGACATTGAAACAAAATGTGGGGAAAAGGATATGGGAACGAGATGATTGATAAAATAATCTAAAAAATTTTAGTGTCAAATAATCTAGAAAAGTCTTAATTATCTAGATTATGTATTGTAGAAATATCTAGAATTGTATACTAGAATATCTACATAGGCCCTAGAATCTATAAGAAAAATCTAGATAAAAACTAAAAAGGAGAATTAAATTAAAATTAGAAATATCTTAGATAATTTTAAAGGGTAAGGCCAAATCTCCCTCTATAATACATTGTAGGATCACTTGGAGCAATGCCTTACAACACTTCTCATTCTCTACATTAGTCTCTCCTCCTATAAAACTTTCAACCATCAAACATCTTTCATCAAATTAAAATCATTTTCACCATAATCCCACCAAGTTTCCACAAAATCCAACAGTAGTATCAGAGCCAACTTTCAATCCAAGCCTTCCCTTTCCTTCACGTCCAAATAATTCAACCCCATGTAATTCATATCTCAACTCTCAAATCCTCCACATTCAAACTTTCAACTCCATAAAAATACCATGGCCTCTACTAACCCAAATACATCCTTTAACTATGTCCCAAATAATTGGGTGCCCATATTTGATGGTGAAAATTATCAAATATAGAGTGTCCAAATGGGAACTCTTCTAAAGGGACAAAGGCTATGGGATGTGATAGCAAAGGGATATGAAATCCCACCCCAAGATTCTAGAGGAAAGAAATCTTGGGATGAAGATAAGCAAAAGCAATATGAAGAAAATCAAAGGAGGGATTGTAATGCCCTCTCATTAATTCCAAGGGGAGTCAATCCATCCATATTTCCCCGCATCATGGCTGCAGAGACGGCTAAGGAGGCTTGGGAGATATTGGAGCAAGCTTATAAAGGCTAAAAAAAGGTAATATCCTTTAAACTTCAAAACTTGTGGAAAGAATTTGAAACTTTACTTATGAAGGAAGGTGAAAGTATTGAAGCATTCTTCAATCGTATCTCTAATATAGTAAATCAAATTAGAACATATGGGGACATAATTGAAAATGTAAAAATTTTACAAAACGTTTTAAGAAGCCTTCCTCCTAAATACGATCATATAGTGGCTGCAATTGAAGAATTTAAAGATTTATCTGTGCTAACTTTAAATCAATTAATGGGTTCTCTACAAACTCATGAGGACCGAATGTATAGACATTTTGAGCAGCCACTAGAACAAGCTTTTCAGGCTAAATTAAAATTCTCCTACAATAGAGAATATAAAAATGGCCGCGGTCGAAACTTCCCTCAGAAAGAGGGGACATCAAATTACCATGGTAGAGGGAGAGAAAATCAAGCCAGCCGTGAAAATGATAAAACCGGCTCATATTGCAGATTATGCAAAAAGGATAATCATAATACTAAAGATTGCCAGTTTAAATACAAAAAATGTACATGGCATACTCATCATTTTAAAGATTGCAGAAACTGGAAAAATAATAATGAAGCTAAGTTTTCTGAAAAACAGGACTCTGCTGAAAATGTATTTTATTCTTGTTTAAGTACACGACAAGAGTCATCTAATGTTTGGTACTTAGATAGTGGTTGTTCAAACCACATGACTAGCAATAAAAACTCTTTTGTTAGCCTTGATGAAAATATAAAATCCCATATTACTCTTGGTGATGGTAGTCACCAAGACGTTACAAGCAAAGGGACAATTGCAGTAAGAGTTAAAAATGGCTCCACTAAATTTATACAAGATGTCTTATATGCCCCTGGCCTAGCTCAAAATCTATTAAGTGTGGGCCAATTTCTCCAAAGAGGCTATACGGTGAAATTTGATGAAAATAGATGCCTCATACATGATAAGAAAAAGGGCCAATTAATTACATTTATAACTATGGCTCCTAACAGGATATTTCCCTTGATGATGCCATTAGAGCATAAAGTTGCTCTCACTACTACACTAGAGAGCACTAAATTGTGGCATTTACGATTCGAGAACTTAAATTATAAAAGTTTTAAAGTATTAAAACAAAAGGAAATGGTAATTGGCTTACCCTCTATTATTGATAACAAAAATATATGTGTGGGTTGTATATTTGGAAAAATGCATAGATTACCATTTCCAAAGGCCTCTTGGAGGGCCAAAGCCCCACTTCAATTGGTGCACGCTGATATTTGGGGCCCATCCAGAAATCCCACAATTAGTAGGAAAAGATATTTTTTACTATTTGTTGGCTATACCCGAATGATTTTGGTATATCTTCGGGAGCAAAAATCAGAAGCATTTACATATTTTCGAGAATTCAAAGCTCTTGTTGAAAAATAATGTGGGCATAATATGAAAATATTAAGAACAGATCGCGGGAAAGAATTTATAGATGAGAAATTTATGAGCTTCTGTAAGAAGCATGGCATCAAAAGAGAATTAACTGTGAGGCGAACATCTCAACAAAATGGTGTTGCCGAAAGGAAAAGTAGAATAATTGTGGAAATAGCCCGAAGCATGCTACAAAGTAAAAATTTACCAAAATATTTTTGGGCCAAAGTTGTAAATACAGTATTGTATATTCTTAACCGATCCCCCACAAAAGCAGTGCCAAATCAAACGCCCTATGAGGCATGGTTCAAAAGGAAGCCCAAAGTGGAGCACTTTAGAATCTTTGGCTATATTGCCTATGCCCACATCCTGAAAGAAAATCGGGAGAAATTGGATAAAAAAGGAGAAAAATGTATCTTCATTGGATAAATGAGTCAAAAGGCTATCGCCTTTATAAGCCCGAATCAAAGAAACTCATCCTCTCAAGGGATATCATATTCGATGAAGATGCACAGTGGAATTGGCAAGACAACTCTACACGACATCCAACATCACAAAACCTTTTCCAAACCTCATCTCAAGAAGGTGGACATACTCAAACACCCGAGCTAAATTCACCTCCTTCATCAAGCTCACTATCTCCTAGAACTCCAATTCCAAACCTTCCTCAACCAACACGTCGCTCATAAAGAGACCGACATCCTTCAACCTACCTCCAAGACTACCAATGTGGCCATACCATCACTGCTTTTTTCGTAAGTGAACCATAAAGTTTTCAAGAAGCAGCTCAAGACGAGAAGTGGATTGAAGCCATGGACCAAGAAATCAAGATGATCGAGAAAAATGATACGTGAGAGCTTATAGATAAGCCCGAAGATAAAGATATCATGGGCCTCAAGTGGGTCTACAAGATAAAGTATAATGAAGATGGCTCAATTCAAAGGTACAAGGCCTGACTTGTTGCTAAGGGCTACTCACAACAACCAGGGATCGACTTCAATGAGACGTTTGCTCCAGTTATACGCATGGAGACCATTAGAACGGTTCTTGCCATTGCAGCACAACTAAAGCTGCAAGTCTATCAGCTCGATGTCAAATCAGCATTTCTTAATGGGGAGCTTGAAGAAGAAGTCTATGTAGAGCAACCTCAAGGATACATCATCAAGGGACAGGAAGACAAAGTTTATCGTCTACACAAGGCTCTATATGGCCTCAAGCAAGCTCCCCGAGTATGGAACAGTAAGATAGATGGTTATCTCTTACAAAACGGCTTTATAAAAAGCCTAAGTGAGCCATCTCTCTATGTCAAAACCCATGGGCCAAATGATTTCCTCATTTTGTGCCTTTATGTAGATGATCTCATCTATATAGGCACCAACATGAAGATGCTCAATGAGTTCAAGAAAGCAATGATGTCAGAGTATGAAATGACAGACCTAGGGCTAATGAAATACTTTCTTGGGATGCAAGTAAAGCAAAGCCCAGGTTGTATCTTCTTATCTCAAGAGAAGTATGCAGATGACCTACTTAAGAAATTCAATATGGTTAACTGTAAGCCCATGGCCACACCTATGGCCATCAATGAGAAACTATCTCAGAATGGTGGCCAAGAGAAAGTTGATGCATCACTTTATCAATGTATTATGGGGTCACTTATCTACCTCACACATATAAGGCCAGATATTGTTCATGCCGTCAGCATTATCTCTAGGTTCATGAGTAAACCTAGCAAGGCACATTTTGCAGCAGCAAAAAGAATACTTTGCTATGTCAAAGGGATGAAGAATTTTAGGGTTCTCTACAAGATCGATGAAGATTGCAGCCTCACAAGATGCACAGACAGCGATTGGGCAGGATGCATTGATGACAGGAAGTGTACAAGTGGTTATGTATTTCAACTAGGTTCTAAGATCGTCTCATGGTCTTTAAGGAAGCAATCTATAGTCGCACTATCATCAGCAAAAGCAGAATACATAGCAGCAACAAGTGTAGCATGTGAAGCAGTGTGGCTTAGAAGGATTTTGAGAGATCTACAAGTCAACACCAAAGAACCTACAACAATATTCTGTGACAACATGTCAGCTATTGCCATGACAAAGAATCCATTTTTTCATAGCCGGACCAAACATATAGAGATACGACATCACTTCATTAGAGAACTAGTCGAAAAGGGCGAGATCAAGTTACAATTTTACAAGACGGGGGAGCAGCTAGCAGACATCTTTACCAAGGTCATACCGATGGAGAAATTCATCCATTTTAGGCAACAGCTTGGAGTTCAAGATTATTCAGATTAGGGGGACTGATAAAATAATCTAAAAAATCTTAGTGTTAAATAATCTAAAAAAGTCTTGATAATTATCTAGATTATGTATTGTAGAAATATCTGGAATTGTACACTAGAATATCTACCTAGGCCCTGGAATCTATAAGAAAAATCTAGATAAAAACTTAAAAGGAGAATTAAATTAAAATTAGAAATATCTTAGCTAATTTTGAAGGGTAAGGTCAAATCTCCCTCTATAAATACCACATTGTAGGATCACTTGGAGCAATGCATTACAACACTTCTCATTCTCCCAATTAGTCTCTCCTCATATAAAGCTTTCAACCATCAAACATCTTTCATCAAATTAAAATCATTTCCGCCATAATCCCACCAAGCTTCCATAAAATCCAATGATGACAAGAAGATCACAATTGGCTTGATTTTAACCCCTTTTTACCTTTGAATTTCAACTCCAAACCTGTATTTTTTTTTTTTTTTTTGGGAGTATGATGACTTTTGTTTCTGGATTAATCTTCCAGCTCCTTGCTCCTTGCTTCTCTGCTTTCTCACTCAATCTTTGTTTTCTTTCACTAGCCCTTTTCTTTTTATCTCTCTCCTCTTTTTTTGTTTTTTCACTGTGCCCCTTTATATAATTATACTGATGGTAAGGGTTTTTTTTTTTTTTTAAAAAAAACCTTCCCCCTCCACGTTGCCACTATATGGAGGAGTGGTGTTGATGACTCAACCCCCTTTTGCAATTGCACATATGGTGTCATTTATCACCATAAATACCACAAATATGTCAAGGCACTTGCTCTTTTTTTTATTATTATTATTTTTTGACCTTAATGTTCCCACCAAACACCTCACGTAAGCTTGTTAAATGTGAATAGACAACACTCTTTTGTTCAACCTTTTGTGAAAGAAAGCCACTAAATTTTTTTTTTAAATCGATTGAATGAGATTCCCACTTTCATGTGGTTCTGCCACTTTATTTAACGAAAGGTTATTATTTGGAGTTTTTCAATGTAAAATAGGGGATTAATGGATAGGTCCTATATTTTGACTTAATTTAGCAGAAAGTCCCAATTTATCTTACACGTATAAAATTTTGGATCCTTCTTTGTGATATGATCACTAATTTCATGGGTGCTGATTTTGACAACTTCATATATATCAAAAATCTACTTTCAATAGTTGCCCTCCGTGCATTGTTTGTGATAGGACTTTCATAATGCAAACGATGCACGCATTTTATAAACTCCTCTGTCATCCATTGATTAGACCTCCCTTTTTCTTGCAGAGAAAATTAACGCCCATAGACGGGATGTTTGGCAATGAAAGGGCTCCACTTTAAGATGGGCAAGAATGTGGCTATGGACCTTATTATCGGCGTTCATACTCTCTGCGAAGTCTCAATGCGATTCCTTCTTCCACCTTAACATTTATCATGGTCAGGAAGATTAGGGTTAAGCAAGGGACACTTCGTTATCGTCGGAATGACAATAGCAAATGTGTTGATATAAGTAAGGATTATGAGAACTATTTTAATGCCACTGTTCTTGAGAAAGTTAATACTGAATGTCGTGGCCCTAAAATATCCCTTGCTGAGGAGGAATTTTACCTAGCCCTACACAGGCTTCTTATCGGAAGAAGGAATTAGGGGTCAACCTTCTAATATCGAGGCCGCTCAACTTTTATGATAGGAGTGATGGAATGGACTAAAGGAGTGCTTACTTATTTTAAATAACCTTTGAAACATGCTGGTATATTTGGTGCCGTTAGTGTCTCCCAGTTTCCATACCATTTTGACGCAAATGTATGGCGGGCCTTTTGTGAAATTTGGGGTCCACTAACCAATACTCTTCACTATGGTGGCAGTGAAGTTAGTATTTCGCTTTATAACTTGGAGCGGATTAGAGGTTTACCCATTCTTGGTGCTATATATGAGGAGTTCTTACTGCCAAATAAAGATTTGACTGCCCATAATAAATATCCTGCTATAGTTGCTACGTTGCTGTGTATTCATACTGAGTTATGCAAGTTTCACAATGTTGATCATGTTTATTACGACCTCTGGCTAGACCACTTTTATAGAGAATATTTGGTATACTTTGCCTATGGGGAACAGACGGATTCTGAGAAGGGTAAAGTTGAGACTAAGAAAAGGAGTCCCTTATGCATTTCTTGTTAAGATCGAATGACAGACTTGAATGTTAGAGGTAAAGGTGAACTTGCCGCTTTCTTAGCCTTTTGGTTGAGTCATAAGGCCAGAAACATTTGTAATGGCTGCTTCAATGGCTTCTGGGCAATAAATTTCTTTAGCTCTAATAGTCCTTGGTTACATCTACCATGGCTTGGGGGAGGCAGCAAGTCATCTAGATCATCCTGGTAAAGCTAACACATTCTTTCCCATCTATTATGCAATAGGTTGGTTAGTAGAGTTATTTCCTTCTCTATACCGTCGCCGCCCTGATGGTGACTATCCTGGTGGCTTTCTTAGTCTTGTTTATTATGCTGGCCTACTTAGTAGTAAGCTTTCATTACCCCAAGCTAGACACGTTTTCAGGGATAGGAGGTACCTTTCTCTCAGAGATAGCTCATATCGTGAGGATTCTCGTAATGGCGAAGATGTGATTGACATGGGTCTGCTGGATGAGGATTTTAAATTTTTTTTGTCTATTCGGTCATCTATACTTCCTGCACGTGATGGAGCCGAACTACTTTTGGAGCCTTATTACCCCAACTGATTTGCTCGCTAATTTGGGTTTGATCAAGGGGTTCCATCTAATTGTTTAAGCTTTATCAGAGCCCTCCGACAGCAAAGGAATGCAATGGATCTTGCACAAGCCTATGCTGATCTTCAAAGGAGAGATAGAGGGGCTAAGTTCTATGTTCCTCCTTCCTATTGTGAAAGAGTTTGTTCTTTGGATTACTGTAGTTGGTGGACCAAAATAGCACCACTTATTTAAGCCAGTCAGTTGAGAAGGTTCACCAGACTACAATAAATAAGAATGAGCTTTTGAGGGAAGCTATTTACATTATTGATCACCTACGCCCTCTCTATGAGTTTGTTCCGAGAACTGTTGAAATTTCGGGAATTACGGGTAATAGCTGTACCCAAGAGAAACCTTCGGTATCATCCTCTGAAAAGGGAAAAACCAAGGTTTCTGGGGGCAACAAAAGGCCATAGAAGAAGAAGAATAAAAGGACTCCCAATGATCAATCGCCTGTGACGGTAAATTCTCGTGATCAATCACCTATCGAAGTAAACTTTAAGAGGGCTCGTTATGCCCGCCCCAATCAATCTGATGATTCTGATATGGGAGATGGTACAGGATTTAAAGATTTACCTCTCACAGAGTTGGATACTTTTACTGAACAGGGAAGTTTAGACCACCAAGATGCCCCCACAGAAAAATTAGAGTACCTCTACATGAAGCACCTCTTGCTGCAGTAGAGCACTCTGATGCAGTAGTAACTGCTATCATTCCTGTGCCTGACACTTCTGGTGACTTAGTTGAAGCCGTGCTAATTCAAAGCATCTCTACTTCCTTAGTGAGTCCCTTTTGCAACTTGAAGGAAGATTGGGTCCGAGAGAGTATTCTCAATGGAGTAGAGGTAATCATTGGTATTATTTCTAATTATGGCTCTGCCAGGGAGTTGCTAGCTAGCAGAGCGCGAGTTTCCCAATCCTTGAGTGCACTTCGCTCTATGATTGATATTTATAAGCTCAGTACAATAGAGATATATTGGTTTTCCTCAAAGATAGAGGAGATATTTAGCATAGTTGAGACTGCTGTAAAGATCAAAGACTTAGTGTATGTTGATCGGGTAAAAACTTGTTCTTCTAAAATTACTCATATTGAAGATCAACTCAATAACCTGTCCAGTAAAGCTTCAAAGCTTAAGGTTAAGGAGCAGGAGGTCTTAAGGGAAGAGGAGTAAAACGTGAGAGGATTTGACCATCCAGCAGCAGGTTTTGCTTGAAGCAGAGAGCAAGTTAAAGTCCTCTCTAGATTTGAAGGAAAAGGAAGCGAAATAGGTAAAAGCGGACTTGGTCGAAGCAGGATTCTCTAAGGTACAGGATTTGGAGAAGGAAAAGAACCATCTCAAGAGTTTGATTGACTCTATAATCTCCTTTAATAATGTCTAGACTTGTTTTGTTTTGTTTAATTCTTTTGCATTTATAACTCCAATCTTCAGTTCACTTTGTACTGTACTATTCGTGCTATTGCAATAAAGCCTAGCTGGCTCTTCCTTTCTTCTCTTTTTTGTTTGTTTGTTTGTTTGTTTTTTTTTTTAGTTCCTTTCTCTCCTTTTGTTTTTTAGTTCCTTTCCCCCCTCAATGAAAATCAAAATAGCTATTCAATAAAGAGTAATTAATAAATAATCTTGACTATAAGCATCACATGACCATTCGATACATAACATGGGGGGAAAAGGGGATTTATTTATTTTTGTGGCAGGATCTAGTTTTAAATTGGACTGCCTACGTACACCCTTTTTGAGGGATCAAGCCTTTCGTAGTTTAATAGGACTCAACTGTCCATAAATTTCAAGTAAAGAATTTCTTTACAAATTTACCATTGACACAGGCATACACAATTTGTCCATCATGATTTGAGAACTCATATGCCCCCTTACAGAAGACCTTAGTAACTATGTAGAGACCTTCCCATTTGGACTCGAATTTTCCCTGTATCTTTCGATTGATGACAAATATTATCAGATTCAAGTGACCAACATCAAATGAGTGGAATTTGACCCGCTTCTTAAATGCCCCAGCCATTTGAGCTTGGTAAATTTCAAGCCTTTGCTGGGCCATTAGCCGACGCTCATCTAATGCTTTAAGTTCGGCTAATCTTACTTGAACATTCTCATCTGGATCAGTGAATTGCATAGCCACTCTTAGGGAAGGCAATTGCACTTCAAGAGGCAGCACAGCTTCTGAAGCAAACACCAAGTTATGGGGTGTGCAGCCAGTCACTGTTCGAACTGTTGCTCGATAAACCCATAAAGCTTCAGGTAATCACTCGTGCCAGTACCTCCTTGATGTTGAGACCATTTTCTTTAGAATTTTATAGAGCACTTTATTGATGCTTCAGCTTGACCATTCGACGACGAATTATAGCTTGACGAGAAGCTATGTCTGAACTTGTACTTCTCTGCAAGCCTTATCATCACCTAATTTTTAAAGTAAAGGGCATTGCCTGAAATGATCTTGTGTGGGACTCCATATCTGTAAATCAGGGACTTGTTTTGCCCCCACTTCTCTTAGTGGAATGGCCTCAGCCCACTTTGAAAAATAGCCTCTGTGGCTGCCAGAATAAACACGTGGCCATGAGAGGAGGATGGCTTGAAAGGTCCTATTACATCGAGCCCCCATGCATGGAAGGGCCAAGATAATATGCTTGGGTATAGTAATTATGGTGGCTAGTGGATGAAATCTCCATGTATTTGACAATCTTGGCATGCTTTAGCAAACTTTATTGCATCTTGAACCATAGTTGGCCAATAATAGCCCAACCTTTTTGATTTGGTTAGTAAGTTTTGGACCTGCTTGATAAGCGCCACATACACCAGCATGGACTTTGTTTAAGACGTAAGTCACTTCTTCTCTTGACAAGCATCTAAGTAACACCCCTTCAAAAGCTTTTCGGTATAAGGTGTCATTTTTAAATCTGAACCTTAGTGCTCGTCGTTTCATATTTACCTTTTTTTTTAATCAATAGGTAAAATACCATACTGGATGTACTCAATAAGAGGTTGCCTCCAGTCTACCTCTTATTTGATCTCAAAAACCGAGACCACATTTGTTTCTTCTGTTTCATCAAAATGGTCCACGGCTAAGGCCTGCAGATGACGTTCCCCGATTATTATTTAAATTTCTCTTTCATCAGGGAGTGTCAGTGAAGCAGCCAACTTTGTTAAGGCATCTGCTTTATCATTTTTGGACCTTAGCATGTGGTTAACCTCTATTTAAAGGAATTGGACCATCAGGTTCTTTGTCCTTCGGTAGAGAGGCACCAACTTAGCATTTCTTCCTTTATATTGGACATTTATTTGTTGGATAATTAGTTGAGAGTCACCGAACACTTCTAGCTGGTCAATATGCATTTCAATGGCCAATGATGAATGCTTCGTATTTAACCACATTAGTTAAACATGTCTCACATAGAGAAAATGAGTAAGGGGTAAGTCTTCCTGATGGTGTGACAAATACAATCCCTACCCCAGCTCCCCTATTCCTTGCTGCCCTATCAAAGTATAACTGCCATGATTTTGTTTCAATAAGCATAACTCCCTCGTCAGGCAGATCATCTGATAGCTCCTCATTATCTGGGCATGGATGTGCTGCTAGGAAATCGGCTATAACTTGTCCCTTCACTGCTTTTTGAGGCATGAACTTGATGTCAAAAGGGGTCAAAAGCATAGCCCATTTAGCCAATCTCCCTTATAGTAAAGGCTTAGATAATGCATATGTCAATGGGTCTGCCTTTGAGATTATCGTAATATGATGGGATAGAAGGTAATGCCCTAACTTTTGAATGGAAAACACTTAGGCAAGATAAATTTTCTCCACAGAGGAATAATTTACTTCTGCATATACCATTGTTCGGCTGATATAGTACAGGGCATTTTTTTTCCCTTCATCATTACATTGAGCCAGCATGGCCCTTAAAGACCATTCAAGCGCTGCTATGTACAATATTAAGGGTCTTCCCTATATTGGAGCCATTAGGACAGGTGGCTTTGTGAGGTATTTCTTGATCCTTACGAAAGCATTTTGACATGCTTGATCCCAAATGAAAGGTGTGTCCTTTTTAGGAGTCTTGTGAAAGGTTGAGACCTTCCTGACAAATTTGAGATGAACCGTCGTATGTAAGCCAACCTTCCTTGTAAACCCCGCAATTCTCTTAAGTTTCTCAGAGGGGACATTTGGATTATGGCTTTGACTTTGTCGGGGTCAATCTCAATCCCTTCTTTCTGAACCACAAAGCTTAGGAATTTTCCTGAGGTAACCCTAAATGCACATTCTAGGGGGTTCATCTTAAGCTAATGTTGATGAGGCCTTTCAAAGACCTTTTTTAGGTTATGTAGGTGATTTTCACTATCTTTTATTTTTACAACCAAGTCATCAACATAACATTCAACGAGGTTCTGGAGAAAATCACGAAAAATAATCGTCATGGCTCTTTGGTAGGTGGCCCCGACATTTTTCAAACCAAATGACATTATTATATAATAGTATATGCCTTGTGGTGTCCGAAAGGCCGTTACTCATCTTTGGGGTCCATTTTGATTTGATTGTACCCCGAGAAATCATCCATGAAGGACAAAGCACCAAACCCGGTAGTGGCATCCACTAGGAGTTCGGTGATTGGTAGTGGAAAATCACCCTTGGGACATGTATTGTTTAAATCCCTGAAATCCACACGTATACGGAGTTGGCCATTCGTTTTTCGAACGGAGGCAATGTTAGCCAACCAAGTTGGGTATTGAACTTCACAAATGAAGTTAGCCTTTATGAGCTTGTCTACCTCAACATTGATTTGGATTGTCAACTCAGGACAAAAGCGCCGCTGAGGCTGCTTTATTAGCTTTAGCCCTGCAGAAACAGCTAACTTATGAACGGCGACATTTGGATCCAAGCCCGGCATGTCTTGATAACCGCAAGCAAATACGTCTTTGTATTCTTGGAGGAGTTGTTCATGTTATACTGCTTCTTCATCATTTAACATGGCACTCTCAAAAATTACCTTGGGATCATCAGTTGTTCCCAAATTTATCTCCCATAGCTCATCGATTGTGGCTTGTCTACCGCCTTTTATCTCTGATGATGCTACTTGAATAGCCTCGGCAAAATCCTGATAGGGCTCTTGTTCTATAGGAATTGAGTTGTCTTTTGGGCATTCAGGCGAATCAACTTGAACTTGAACTTCACCACATATTTCCGGTCTATCATGGCTACCCTTTGATGTTTGGAAGATTCTCGACAAGGAAGTTCAAAAAATTGAGCGTCAACCTCGTCTTTGATAGAAACAACATTAACTTGGTCTGCTTGCTTGACTTTATTTTGTTCATGAGCCCAAACAAAGCTTCTAGGCTGCTGCTCTTTCTTGTTCAACTTCCACTTCCTCTGCTTTCTGACTCGAATGTTCTTTTGTTTTCGGTTCATTGACTTTCCCAAGCCTTTGAAAAATTGATACTCGAGGTTGGACCTGCTTGTCCTCGGAGAACAACTCTTGTTCTTAGGGTGTGAAAACCAAGTCATTTATTGCATGGGCTTTGAAAACTCCCCCATCATGTGATACATAAAGATTTTCGGAGGTATCCCCTTAAAACAATCCTTTTAGGACTCCACCTTCATGAGAGATGTTCACTTGCTCGTCGGTTAGAACAAATCTCATTTTATTACCTTTTCTCTGCCTACTTTGAGATGATGATGGCCCTCCTGAAAGGGGAGGAAGTAGACACTCCTGTTTGGGGATTTGAAGAGCTTTCTCTTAATACCACTCTTTTGTTACAGAGTGATGTTCTTATAACTAAGTTTTCTTCAGGTATTGATTGGTCAATTCTCCTGAGGGGAAAAGTATGACTTGTGACAAGAGAGTTGACAATTTCCCTCATTGGTGTTAATGCCTTTTGGCCAACCTTTCTTTTGTCTTTAGGTGTATATTTGAACAACACCTTTGATCGTGGGGATTGATATTCCTTGGCTTCACTGGCATAACTGTTGACAACTCGAATGACCTTCGGAGGCAAAGTAAGAGCCATGGACTTTTCTTTTTTGTTGCCCCTTTTAGGTCAAAAAATGCCTGAGGGGTTCCAGGATCCGTTGATTTGTAAAACTTGGCGTCATCGTAATTAACGTCTTCCCCATGAAAAGGATTTGCATCCCCACGAGTTGTTTTCTCATTGCCATGCCCATCAGTGTACTTAAAACACTGGTAAAGAGTTGAGGCAATGGTCTTGCTAGTATGAAGCCATGGTCGCCTGAGTAGGGCATTGTAAGAAGTATCAGCACCTATTACATGTAAGAGTATATGTGTGAAGGTCATCTAGCTCAACTTTCAAAGCAATAGTGCCTAAGGCTTTTTACCCCACCTGATTAAATTGTGAGCAACATTGGGGACAACTGATTTGGCGTTGTCCCTATTGCCTTCAATATCCTCAATGGAAGAAGGTTGGTTGCAGAACCACAGTCAAGTAGAATTCGATTTATCCTTTTATCCCCAATCATACCGATGACATATAAGGGCCTATTGTGATTTGCTGACCCCAGCTGGAGGTCTTCATCAGAGAACATTATGCAGGCCATGTATGCAGTGCACCGGTTTAAAGGAGAGGATAACACCTTATCCACTTCAATAGGGTCTACTTGATCCTTATAGTCATCCGGGTCCATTAACGCCTGAATAAGTGCCCTTCTTAGCCCCTTTGACATTTGTAGAGCATCATAAACACTTAGGCATGCTGGGATTCGCTTGAGATGGGAAATGACAGCATAGTGGACCCTCTCTTTATAAGACCCTTGCTGAACTTAAGAAGGGACTGGGATGGAAAGATCCTTCTCAGGGTCCTTAGTCAACTCCTTATCTCTAGAGATACCTTTGGTATTTGAGCTTGATGAGAGTGCTTCTTTTCCATTTTGTTCCTTAGCATTCTCCGATGTTGGCAATTCCTTTAGTGCCATTTCTTCCTCCCTCTCTTTTCTTACCGATTCAGGTGGTTGGAGTTGACAACCAGACCGAAGAGTCACCTGGTCCACTTCTTGAATCGTATCTGTAGGCTTGACGTTTGCCTCTTCACATTTATCAGCCCATGAGACCATACAACATTGGGCTACTTCCCCTTCTTCGGGGTCATCATCTGAGGAGTCGTTGTCGAAAAAGCCTTTGGGGATGTAATCACCTAAAGTGAAAGGGGTCTCAACTGGTGGCACGTACTCCTCTTCGGAAGTTGTGACTGGCTTTTTTTTTATCCTTGATTTCTTCTTCTTGTTTTTCTTGTTTGTTTTTTTGAGGTGACTTTTGTCCTCTTATTTTAACTCCTAGGGACTAAGACGCCTGAACTGCTCCCTACCGAAATGGTCTTATGCTAAAGTAGGCGTACCACCTGAAGCCGCCATCATCATCATCTTCTGATGTTGCCCATGCTTTTAAACGCGGGTCTAGGTAGAAATCATATAAGGTTGGTGCTCCTAGTGAGGGAGGAGGCATATCTGGATATGCCCACACTATTGCTACATCATCATCAATAATAAACTTGATGGAGACCGTATGAGGTGGTAATGATACCGTTAGAATCCCTTCATTAGTTTCTGAAGATGATAGATGAGATTCATCCCTCTGTTTAACCGTTGAGGTTGCATTTGAAGATGCAGTGGCTCCTTTGGCTGGAGCTCCCTCTATTTCAATTTCTCCCCTTCTAATCATGTCTTCCATTATGTCTTTGAAGACATAACAATCTTTTAAGGGGCGGCTAATGGTCCTATGGTATGAGCAATACTTAGGATCAGTTGTCATATTGGCCTCGGCAGGTCTTTTTGGCTCTGGAAGAGAAATGACTTTTGCAGCCATCAACTCATCAAATATCCCTTGAACATCATCATCATCGAAGGGATACTTCTTTTCTTTCCTTTCTTGGAGGGTGAATCATCAACCTCCCTCTTTTTGCTTGGCTTTGCTGTTGTTAAAATTTCCGCCATTGGGTGGCTTTGAGTTTGTTTTGACGAAGGTGGACATTGACTCCCCTTTTTTAATAGGCCTTTTGCCTTCTTCCCTCTTGCGTTGTATGGCTTTTTGATAGGCAAGTTGTCTTTCTACATTACTTGCCTTAGACACAAGGGCATCGAAGTTTTGAGGCTCAGCAGTGCCAATGTATGTACCAATTTGAGGGTCTAAACTGTTTGCACACATTTGCACTGCTCATTGCTTGCTCAGCTTTTCTGGGCATTGTAAGCTCAAACTTCTCCACCTCACGATGAAATCGTTCACATTCTCGTTTGGCCGTTGGCGTGTGTCAACAAGGTCTATTATGCAGACCTTCCTTTTTGAACTCACTAACTGGGCCAGGAATGCCCTTTGAAGGTCATCCTAAGTATGCAATGACTCAGGCTGACATTGGGTATGCCATGTAAAGGCTACCCCCTTTAGGGATTGTACAAATTTCCTAATTTGTAATGTATTATTCAAGGCAGTTTCACCACATGTCAAGTAAAAATAGGCCAAATGTTCATGTGGTGACCCATTTATCCCATTGAACTTCTCAAAGTTTGGTTTTTGGTAGACTTTGAGAAAAGGAACCGAGTCATAGTGACTTAGATAGGGGTTCCTGTACACCAACACTGGGGGACTCATGGCAGCTTGGTATTCTTTAATTCCCTGAGCGACCAATTCCTTGATACCTTGCGGAGTGAAAACTGTGTTACTACTGCTAACTTCCTTAGCCTTTTTATCCTCTCTATTTTCAAGGCGAGTAGTGAGGTTAGCAATTTCAGCCTCTTTTTCCGCAAGCTTCCGTTGCCGTTCTTGCATTTGTTCCTCCAGGCTTGGAGTGCTGGTCACCAAGATTCTACTTGGTCATCACTGGTCACCTGGACTTGTGGGATGACAGCTGGTGACTACTCTTCTCGGAAGAAGGTTCTGAGGTCATAAAAGGCAGGACTTATACCTCTTCTTGTTCTTCGAGTCGGTCCACCTGGGCTGAAGGTGGTCATAGAAGATTGCAAAGTCACCTCAACATAGGTCAATGCTTTAGCCCTTAATCTTGTGATCGGGCCACTATAAACCTGTGATCTAACCCCTTCTGAGGTTAGGTCAACTCAACTTTGTGATTTAGAAGGCAATATCCTCCTGCCTTTTGTAAGAACTGGAGGAGGGGTAGCCTCCCTGACTTGTAGGGTCCTGGGCACCATAGTAGGGGCTCTTGAGGCTGAGGGTTTAACGAATTTAATCTTTATAGTTGTAGGTGCTGTTACCTCCTCTGAGTAGGAGGTCATCATCACCTCAACCACGGGAATATCAATGGGGATAGTCTCGATGAAGATCCGCTGCATCGAGCGGACTTGAGGAGCCTTTTTGACTTCTAAGATTCCTTCCCAAAAGGCTTATTGGGATTCTTCAAGGTTGTGGGTTTTCGGCTTGGCTTTGCCCCCTTTTTGGTGCATGCAAGAGCTAAAACCTACCTCGGAGTTGAGGTAGGGACCCGGGTTTGCCTTGGAGCCAGATTAGAGACCCGAATTTGCCTTGGTCGGGTAGCCAAGGTTGCTGATGCCTCCTTTATTAAGGTTCCCCTCTAAGTTAGAATAGGCCTGCAGTGGGGAACTGGCACTTGGGTGTGCGACATAGCCATTGACTGGCATGCTACGAATGATGGCCTTTGTGGAGAAGCCGTCCTTAAAGTTGTTTTGGCTAGCTCCAGGGCTGGTGACGGAGCTAGCTTAGGTGCACTTAGCACGGCGCTTGACACTTCTGCGCTTGTTGCGCTTCAGGTTCTTCAGTGTTTTCTTGGTAAGTGGCTTGTCGGTCTTAGGGGTGGGCCTGCTTGCCCTTTCGAGGCCCGTGGTTCTATTGAATTTGACAATGGAAATTCAGCAAGGATGGAACGTGGCCCTACGGTGAAGACCACTTGCACATTCTTCTTGCCTGGAACATCCCATGTTTAACCGCAAAGGTGTCGAGAAGTTTATTGAAGCTGATGGTGACTTCAGGTGCCATTGTTCCTTGAACTTTAACACAAGAACAAAAACAACAGAAAGAAAGAAAATAATAAATATTAGTCAAATATAAATAAATAATATGCACAATACAACTTCCAAATGTGCAAAAATATACATCGGTTTATTTTGAGTACGGCCCTATTCAGGAGGATAAACCTTTTTAATTACATCCCCCTCTCGGGACACCATCTTTTGATTTCGACTCGTTCTGTTTTACCTTTTCTTTCTTTGTTTTGTTTTACATTAATAAGACTTTATGTAATTTGAATCGACAATTATCATATTTTTAATGTCGAATCTTCCGTATCCAAAACTTTAGTTTATCAGATAGTGACTGTATACACACCTTCTAGGAAGGGTACTATACGTATACATTCTTCATATGCAGGTTAGGGAATGGGTAATTTTGTTTGATTTGAAATTTGGATTGCACTAACTTTTTTGTCATGAGCTACATACGTACATCTTTTATAGAGGATCAAGCAAACCGTAGTTCTGTAAATTGTATTTGACTTAATTTCTTTTATTTTGGTTAAGTTAATGACCATAACTTGATTTTATTTTATTTTTGAATTTGAATCGGATTAATAGTCACGAATTTTTGTCATTTTAATGGCTTAAATAAATTTATTTTTTTCTTAGCCCTTTCGCAACATTATATACATACATACATACATATATATATACATATACATATATATATATATATATATATATATATATATATATATATATAATTTTCTGATTTAGTCCTTTTAGGGGGTCAATCCATTTATATATATTTATTTTTTTGACTTTCGATTGTACCCATAATTTATTCGTAGGCTTCTTGCCTACTCTCCATGACAAACCGACGTATCTCGTAACCCAAAATCTATTTGGGCTACATCATGGAAAGGGGGGAAATTTAGTAGGCTTAGTTGTATATTTGACTCGGGTTTGGTCCATTCTGCCATACTTATGATTTTAAAAAAAGATTCGACGTTTTGCGAAACTTGGTTTCTTATTTGCTTTGGTTACGTAGCATGCAAGAAAGAGTTACAGGATCGTAATTTTGGTCATTTGTGAAAGAGGTGGGTATCAGATTGAGCTCCTTTGAAGATTTCGGTTTAGACTGAACTCGAAAAATTTTATATCGTGCTTCCTACGTATCCTTAGTAGAATCAAGCCACCGTAGTTCTTAGTTCAAAACATGTTTTTGAATTAAACAACCATGGGAATTTTGTGAGCTTGACTGTTCATCTATCTTGATTTTGGTCCATTTTAGTTTAGACGAAGTCACACGATAATTTTCTAAATAGACCAAAAGCTTGACGAGGATCCTTACCAAGGTGTTTAGGAGTTTGCATTTGGTCTACATTCGTTATTTGCAGCGAATGGGTGTCTATTTTTCCAATTTGGGCTTGCCATGTTATGATTTCTCTCAGTCATGCCTTTTTCACCAATTTTGTCTCCTCTCTTTGCAATTTATTACGTACAACCGGGTGAACAACTCAATTGTCCACCCGGGCCCACCACCAACTGTAAATTAATGCAGAAGGTGCTCCTGTTCAACATTAATTATAATCAGCACTAATAGCAAGAATGAGTGAGTAGTGGAGTGCCAAGGGTGTTTTACTCAAATTGGTGAGGTCATGGGTTCAATTGGCGGTAAAAGCAAAGCCAATTTTTTTAATTATTATTCTTTTCGTCCTAAAAGTCTTTTAAGCGCCTTTCAAAAAAAATACTAATTTTTTTAATTATTCCATTGAAATATTAAGGCATACACTTGTATTTACATTATGGTTCTACATTCACTATTTTTGTATAAAAATCATAATTCTAAGATAAATATTAATTAAAAATTTGTATATTTATTGTCCGTATTTTTACTCAATAGAAAGCATATAGTATAATACGAATATAATCCAACTCACTAAAAGTATGTTATAGCTAACTAAATATAAGTCATAACTCACTAAAAGACAAATATATCATACCTTAAATATGAACAAAAAAGTATATGTGCTAACCAAAATTGTGTACTATATTGTTTGTTCACTCATTTTTTATTATGAATGATTAGTATTCCGCGCTAAATCATATTGGTCGCAAAATACATTTTATAGCTCACCAAATATCTATCATAACTCTTTAAATAAATAGCATAGCTCACTAAAAAGAATAGTATAGATAGCCAACAATTAATATTGTCAGGTTCTTGAGTTATGTTGCAACTCAATCATTTTTTACTATGACATGAGGGTGTTTGTATTATATTTTGTAAGTATAATAGAAATGTAGTGAATTAATTAAATATAGTCCAACTCACTGAATATATATCATAGCTCACTAAATATATGCCATAACTCACTAAATATATGTCATAGCTCACTAAAAAAATATAGACAACTAGAACATAGTTTAGTGAGTTTCAGATGCACAATTATATTATCTTTTATTATGACATAAGCGCATTCATATTATGCATATTTAGTCAGCATAATATAAATATAATCCAACTCCCTAAAAGTATGTCATAGCTCACTAAATATAAGTCATAGCTCACTAAAAGATGAATATATCATACCTTAGAATATGAACAAAAAATTAAATGTGCTAACTAAAATTGTTTACTATATTATTTGTTCACTCAATTTTTATTATAAATGATTAGTATTCTATGCTAAATCATATTGGTTACAAAATACATTTTATAGCTCACCAAATATCTATCATAGCTTACTAAATAAATAGCATTGCTCACTAAAAAGAATAGTATAGATAGCTAGCAAATAATATTGTCAAGTTCTTGGGTTATGTTACAGCTCAATCATTTTTTACTATAACAGAAGGGTGTTTGTATTATATTTTGTGAGTATAATAGAAATGTAGTGAATTAATTAAATATAGTCCAACTCAGTAAATATATGTCATAGCTCACTAAATATATGCCATAGCTCACTAAATATATGTCATAGCTCATTAAAAAAATATAGACAACTAGAATATGGTTTAGTGAGTTTTAGATGCACAATAACATTTTTTTTTTAGTACAATAGCATATTTTAATAAGTTATATAGTATTTTTACTAAGTAAAACCTAGGGTACATAAGATGCATTTGTTTGATCTATCCGCTCACTAAACGCATGTATTAGCTCACTAAAACTATGTCTCAACTCACTAAGTATTGTAATGAGCTATACATTTTTAATAAGCTGAAATTCGATTGTACAATTGCTTCTATACAACCAATTGTATGATATAACAACTCAGTAAATAAATATTATAGTTCACCAAAAAAATATAGACAATTAGAATATAGTTTAGTGAGTTTAAGATTCACAATAACATTTTTTTAGTACAATAGCACATTTAATAAGTTATATAATTTTTACTAAGTGAAACTTGCATACATAAGATACATTAGTTTCGACATGTCTGCTCATTAAA
The DNA here is from genome assembly GCA_029747015.1 of Carnegiea gigantea. Classification (NCBI taxonomy): domain Eukaryota; kingdom Viridiplantae; phylum Streptophyta; class Magnoliopsida; order Caryophyllales; family Cactaceae; genus Carnegiea; species Carnegiea gigantea. Next base: position 113,450 of record JAKOGI010001061.1, read on the forward strand.
AGCATGTATTAGCTCACTAAAACTGTGTCTCAGCTCACTAAAATATTTTAGTGAGCTATACATTATTTTTAGTGAGCGAAATTGGTTATATAGCAGCATATTTTAGCGAGGTATAGGGTATTTTTAGTGAGCCGAAATCAGGCAGTTTTCTTTGTTTTTGGTACGTGATGCGCCAGATGGGCAATTTGTGGGCCCGGTTGTACAATTGCATTTGTATAACTGGGTGGACCACATACCAACTGTCCTATCTCTCTTAATCTCTGTTTTCTTTCACTAGCCCTTTTCTTTTTGCCTCTCTTCTCTTTTTTTTTTTTTTTTTTTTCACCGTGCCCCTTTATATAATTATAGTGATGGTAAGGGGTTTTTTTTAAAAAAAAACAAAATTCCCTTCCCCTCCAAACATTGCCACTACATGGAGAAGTGGTGTTGATGACGCAACCCCCTTTTGGAACTGCATGTATGGGGTCATTTATTACCACAAATACCACAAATATGTCAAGGCACTTGCTCTATTTTTTTTAATTTTATTTTTTTTGACCTAAATGTTCCCAGCAAACACCTCACTTAAGCCTGTTAAATGTGAATAGACAATACTCCTTTATTCAACCTTTTGTAAAAGGACGCCACCAAAAAATATTTTTTTTTAAATCAATTGAATGAAATTCCCACTTCCATGTGGTTCTGCCACTTTATTTAGCAAAAGATTATTGTTTGGAATTTTTCAATGTAAAATAGGGAATTAATGGGTAGGTCCTATATTTTGACTTAATTTAGTGGAAAGTCTCAATTTATCTTACACGCATAAAATTTGGATCCTTCTTTGTGATAAAATCACTAATTTTATGTGTGCTGATTTTGATAAATTCATATATATCGAAAATTTACTTTCAATAGCATGGTTCTGTGCTTGAGTTTCATGCAAGCGAATAACATTGCTTATGCATGGGCTAATGTATCAAAATATTTGAAGTCATACCTTAGTGACATGACTAGAAATGTCGCAGCTTGATTACTGACTAGCAGTACAATTGGCATGCTGCTACCTGTTAGTGGCATAATCTTATACCGAATGATAATCATTTGCACTTTTTAGTAGTTGTTTGGCCTATCAAACCATAAAACACCTACTACGACGACTACTCTTCACTTTTTCTCTTCAATTTGACTCTCTACACATAAAAACTTCCATTTATGACTTTTCCTAATTTGAAGAGTCCTCATGTTTGCATCAACTCACAAAGTAATTACTCCTAGCTTGCTGATTTTTACATTATTCACTTCGTTCTTAGCATTTTGAGTGAGAATTTTCAATTTTGTCCCTATGTGGAGGATTTGAGGTTTTGTGTGGTTTGATTGTTCGGACCTCCATTTAGAGAATTTGATGGAAAAATTTGTGTGTTTTTAGGATGATTCTATAATGTAGATAACTATTAGGACTTAAACTAACATAGTCTTTACTATTTGATATTTTTTGTAAATTTCAATTTTGGTTATGCAGAATTCTGCCTGAAATGTTACGGAATTTTTACGAGGTCTTTGTATGTCATAAGGAATTTGAATTTCATCTTTCCAGTTTTTGAACTAAAATTTTTGGTATTTTTATGTAGACCATGGATAGTGAGCAATATTCTCCATCACATCATCGAGATGGCAATAGATTGCTAGAGGACAAGTATAGGATCAGGTATTGGGTCCTTAACAGCTGGATTGACACCTCAAACTTGCTGTGCTTAGAGGATAGGCGACAACGTATCTCTACTATCGCTCGACGGTGTGAGGGAAGTTGTCCTATTTCGCACGAATTAATGCTTTTTCTTTTGACAATTCCTGATTTGTTTTTGAATTCTTGATGCCGATGGTGTTTAGCTTTTTTTTTTTTTTTTTGGTTCTTTTGCAGAACTAGGAATTTGTCAAAGGGTATGAAAATCTGAAGGACATCGAGCATGTCTATGTCAGGCTTCCCAATACTGTTAGGACAATAATGAAGCACTTTCGCTTCAACCTTTTGATCAAGGTTTGTGGGACTTGGAGGGCAACTAATCATTGGCTCCACTAGAATTTTTGAACCCCCCAAAAATTCATATTTAGAACTCTCAAAGAATAATTAATGTGATTTTTTAATTTAAGAAATTATCGTTAGCTGCTTCACCTCATATGTAGCATTTTAGTGTTGGGCCTTTATGCAAACTAGAATTTCGTACCAAGCCTTCAATTCCAATTTTCGAACTAGTCTAAAGCTGCTAGTACAGAAAATATTAATTTAAAAGTCATATTTTAATGTTGATTGATTTTAAAAAAATTTGGATTCAAAATTTATTATTAAGATTTCCTTCCTAATTCTAAAATTCTAAAAATTTGAATTATGTAGTATTTTGGGAAGGGATATTAAAATCCTGTGAAATATTCAAGTTTTCATAATTGGGCCTCAAGGATCTCTATTCTTTTCATTTATTTACTACTAAAAAGAAAATTTTTTGCTAGTTTTTTTTGTTGTTTAATTTGATAGCAACCCCTTTCACACACACACACACACACACACTCTCACGCTAGCAGTCCATTGACCTCTCCCTCATAGCTCTCTCTCTCTCCCTCTCTCTCTCTCTCTCTCTCTCTCATGTGCCCTAATTTCAGTGACTTCTGCCAGTAATTATCGGCCTTAGCCACCACCGACTATCCCCACCATCGCCATCGCTTGGCCACTATAGCCACCAGCCTTCTCTTTCCTCTTTTTTGCTCTTCTGTTGGTGAGATGTTTAAGGTCTCATTCATGTCCTGCTGTTTTGTTCTTTGGTGTGAAATGTTACATAAAATTTGATTCATGTTCTAGCTCCTAGTTAATCTTTTTCATGTTTGTAATGAAATTTTCAGACTTTGGAGTCATTTGAAAGCACACATACAACCACCTTACTCTTAATTTTCATCCTCAAGGTAAAAACCTAAAATTTGCCTCCAAAATCTCTCTTGAAGGGCTTTCCTAGGTTTTAATAGATTTTAGAGGTAGTGTTGGGTGGTTGGGATTAATCTAAGATTGATTTTGGAGGCTTTCTTGAGTGAGTATCATGATTTCATGAATGAAATATGAGTTTGGTCAAGAATGGAAACTAGGCTTGCATTGACCCAACTTTACAGAATAAACTAGGCTTGCATACCGGGTTAAAAATCTTGAAAAACTTCAAGCATGTATATTTACAAGATCTAATTTTTAGTAATTTTGGGCTCAAAACAGGGGAGAAATGAATTTTCTCCTGTGACGACGCAATTCTAACCTAAAATTGATCGAGTAGAAAAATGTGAGTTTTTGAGGTAGTTTCTGTGGTTAGTTTGGATTGCTCATAAAATAAAAGTTGTAGCAGACATAAAGAACTTTCCAGATTACACTTATTCACCTCAATCTGATCCTTTGAGTTGAATTTATAGCCTCTGTAAATTAGGCCAAAAAACTGACCTGAAACTAGTCTCAAACTCTTATAGGTTTGTATTTTTATATTAGCTTTATTTAGTAAATGAGCTTTTAAAAATTTCTGAAGCGCTTAAAAATTTCAAGGGGTTATTAGCTATAGTCATATGACCTGAGTGGCTTGCTTAGCTTTTGAGTTGAAAAACATTAGTTTTGGGGAGTACAATCTCTCTTTAAGTGGACCCATGCTATGATATTTTATTTTAGGTCCAACAATCTAGGATCAAGCTCAAGCTAGATTGTTACACTTTATTGCGGTAAAGTCTATGCCTTAATTCCTATTGGTTTCCCTTTTAAAATGAGTTTGAATGTTTATAAATTGTTTGTGTGATCTTGTATGCCAAGGGGACTTTATGTGTAAAACGTGAACTGTAACATGCGATTTTAAGAATTTCTAAACATGTAATTTGGTATCGGGACTGAATATTTATATTTAAGTAGTTCATGCTTAAAAGTGGCTTTGCTAGGTCATTAACATTTTTGATTAGATGGGTTGGGGTCAATAGGAGTTAAATGGTACTATTTATAAAATACTAAATCTTAAAAGTAAAAGATTAAGGGGGGTTGGCAGGATGGTGCCTCCCGAGATCAGGGTAGGTTTACCTTGATATAGAGACTAGTGGTCACCACGGCTTATTGCATGCTGTTGTTCGGGTTCTTATGTTTGTTTGGATTCTGGTAACCCATAAGGTTGTTTGGGTTCTAGTAACCCATAAGACCATCTGGTGCGGTTACTCGCCATTAACTGAACTCCATTTTGGTTTCTAATAATTGTTAAAATTTACAGTTTAAAGATCTTGAAATGACTGGGAACTAATCTTTATTTTGAATTATTTAAATGTTCCCCTTTCACCCCTAAATGTTTGAAATGAATTTAAGTAAGTTTTCTTGCTGATAGGTGTAGGCATTATTAAACTCTATGTCATTGTTCAAATTGGTTGGTTTTTAGGTGCGAATATGTAACATCTAGATGGGATGCGAGTGAGAACATAATAGAAAGTTTAGATACACTTTTATTTAGCATGGAATAATGTTGGACATGTGGTTGATTGAGTTGACCATTGATTTTTGATCGTTGAATTTGGATTCTATTTTTGATTGTTTTAATAAATTTTCTTTGGCCTTATATTTCGTAATGAAATATAGTATGTTGCCCACTAGGTTATTTACCACTGCATTATATAGGATAAAGATTAGAATTAAGATGAATTATAATTTTTAAGGGCATCATAAAATGGTATTTGAGCTTTAGGTTCAACTTAGAGGCTCCCTTGGGATATTAGATCCTGAGCTAGAGTCTTAAAATACATAGTCATAGGTGTTGATTAGAACATGAGTGTAATTGTGGGTAGAGGAGTTTCTTGTATTTCATAAATGTCATCATACATTTGTTATATAATTATTACATGTTGTATGGGTAACTTGAAATGTTGGGTTTGTGGCCAAAGCTACTGAGTCATGTGCTTTGTTTGTATATGTTCGAGATAATGACACCGTGGTCAAAACTATTAAGATAGAGAATCACCATGGTGTATATAGACAAATGACCTATTTTCTTAATGTTGTTGAACTATGACAAGTGGCCTTAGCTAAAGTTAGAGAACACTATGATGTGTGTGATTTGTGACTAATGTTAAACCTAAGTATTATGAGCTAATTGGATGATTATTAGTGTACCTATTTTGTAGTTGTTGGCTGGTATTAATTAATTCCAAGGAGATTTTAGGGTTGAACTTAACCATCGAGATATTAAGCAAAATAAATAATATCCTCGGTAAGAAGTGAGCTTAAGGTGGATCAAAGGGGCAGTTGATTTTTGTGGCATGTGGCAGGGGGGCCTATAATGATCTTTGTATTTCCTTTGCCATACAGCTCATTCTACCTTTCCAACCTCAAAATGTTATATCTTTTTGTACTAATGTTTCCTACCTTACTTGGATAGCTTCTTTCTAAAGCTAATGTAATTAATCACCTCCTAGGAATAACTCTCACTATCCTTCTGTTGATATCTCTGTCCGTCTAGTAAAGCATGCCATATACTATTTTGTAACTTTGTGATCCCTTACCTTTATTCTTGTGCTTGTTGCTTTAATTTTGTGATCTTATATATTCAAGTAACTCTCATGTTTATTGCATTAGCACACTTGCCTTTGTTCAACTCTTATCTCTTAGAATTCTTTCCACTTGTTTTTTTGAATGACGACCCCATCTGACTATTAACTTTATCTTATTTTTGGGATTAGTATGCTTATTGAATCAATTTGTTGACCTCATATTGAGCTTTGAATTTATTTCACATTCCTTATGTTTCCGTTGGAGTTATGTTCACTTGGTAACTCTTGAGTTTTAACCAATGACAATTGCCAGTATGTTATGTTGATGTCTCCAACAGATCGATAGAAAAAATTGGATTTCATTTATCAAGATAAATTTTTTCCTATACTATTGTTAGTTTTGTGACATCATGTATTCAATTTTGACTTCTATGCTTGCCATATTTAACCTTACAATCTCATATTTCTAATCGACTCTTGTATTAATATATACATAATCTTGCAATAGTATTCCATCACCACTCAAGAGACTTCTTTGATCTCCAAGAACCTTAGCCTCATGTTATTACTTCCTTTCATTTTTTTTAAATTCAAGAAGTATCCCTTTGGACGGATTTATGGGGAAATATATTGTGTTTGAATTTCTAAATGCTTGAGATTGACATCTCATTCTTTATTTTGGCGTTATGCTTGCTTTGGGGACCCTTGAGTTATTGCTATTGGAGACTAATGATCTTTCTTTTTGGTTGCAAATACCATTTGTTTGTTTTCCTTACAGCTACTTAAGCTTACATTTTTCCTTTTGTTATCACTTTGTAACTCATTGGTAGCGTTTATAGCTTACATGATTCTTACCACTGTGCTTTTAGTGAAAAGCTTAAGTTTAGACTGGGGATTAAGTTATACTATTCTAGCATATCATAGCTTATAGGTGAGCCTATTGACAATTTTCATGGTTACACATGTAATTTGAGGTGCTTTTGAGTAATTCATATTATGTGATTGCATATGGATTTCATACCATTAGGTTTTGGTATTGTGATAAAAATGTCCATGAAGCTCATGATGGAAACAATCAGCGAACCAATTAGGAAAAGCAATAAGAAAATATAAGGATAGACTTGGGTTGGAAGAAATGACAATTATTGTGATTTATTGAGATATATGTTATTTGGCTACAATTTTAGAGTCCATTTATGAAACATAATTCTATTTTTGGGTATCACCTTATTGAGCTTGGGTCAGTAGCTTGACTCTTGTGAAACAACAGTTATGAATGCTTAAGGAAAGTCCAGAGGGGAAAAAATCAATTGGGATAAGAGAGGAAGCTTAGGGATATGCAAACGGGTTTGCTGAAGTTTAAAGATTTCATAGTGAACTACAAGCGCTAGAGATATGTTGGTCAGTATGTTGAGATCTTATAACATTTTGGTGAACTAAGGCTACAGGATAAAGCAACCCAGCAAGTGGTAATGACTATATAGTGAGCTAAGAGTGAATCCTCATGGAGGTAGCAAAGCTCCACTACAGAGAGAATAATATGTCCTAAGACGTCCTATCCACTAATAGGATTATAAATTTCATATTGATAGTTACGCCAACATTTTGGTTCACCATAGCTGGACCTTGGATTAGCTTACACTTATTTGGAGGAGATTTTCCGCATACCTTGAATACTTAGTTTGTAGTCTATAACTAGGGCAGAATGTTCTAAGTTGGTTTTTGCCGAAACCTCAAGATGCATATGGGACTAAGTCAAACTTCAACATTGCTTTTCACCCTGTTACTCATACTATCCAAACACTAAATTATATGGTGTGAGTGTGTGTTCTGGATTTCAAGAAGGTATAAGAGGAATTAATGCTGATTTAGATCTCCTATAATGGTAGCTACCATTCTAGTATAGAAATGTCTCTAATCAAAGCATTACATGATAGGAGCTGCAGAACTCCTTTATGTTGGCTAGAGATCGATGCCGCTCTCACCATTGAACCTAAACTTATTCAAGCGACCATGTAGAAGCTTTGAGTGATCCAGAAGGGGAGAATGCAACTTAAAGTAATTAGAAGAGCTACATAGATAAGTGGCATACACCTTCGGAATTTGAAGTCGATGACAAACTCCTCCTAAGAGTGTCACCCACCAAGGTTGTCATGTGATTCAAGCAATTAGGCAAGGTCACCCTGGGGTATATTGGTGTGTATCCTATCATAGAGTTAGCGAGAGAAGGAGCATATCGATTACAACTACAAGAACAACTCCTAAGAGCCTACAATGTATTTCATGAGTCCCAAATGTTCAAATACATCCTTGTCCGATTTCACATGATCTAGTTGGAACATTTACCACTCCAGGAAGACTGGAGCTGCAAGGAATAATTGATTAAGATCCTAGATTGCAGGGAGAAGTAGCTTCCCAAGAAAGTGATTCCACTTATAAAGGTCTTTTGGGCTAACCACACCATGGTAGAGGCAACATGGGAACCGAGACAGGAAATGTGATCCAAGCACCCTCATTTGTTACTAGGTTGGGAATGTACAAGTTCCGACATAAGACTTCTCTCAAGAAGAGTGAGACGTAAAACCCTAAAATTTGAGATGCTTACAATTAAGTCATTGTGAAGTTTTGAGGATGAAGCTTCTTTTATGGAGTGTAGAATATAAAACCCCAAAAATTCACATTTATAATTCCTAAAGAATAATTAAGGTGAACATTTTTTCATTTTGAGACATTATCGTTCGTCATTTGAGCTCGTAGGTAGCATTGTAGTGTTAGAACTTCGAACCAAACACAAAATTTTTTATGTCCAACCCATTCTAAAGTTGTTAATAAATAAAATATTAATTTCAAATTTAGATTTTAACATTTATTGGTTATTAAAAGCAAATTCAAATTTTAAATTATTAAATTTATTCGATAAAAATTTGGATTTTATTATTAAGATTTCCCTCATAAAATTTGAAATTCTAAAAATTTAAATTGCGTAGTATTTTGCGAAGGATATTAAAATCCCCCCAAATATTCAAGTCGCCATAATTTGTCCCCAAGGATCTCTCTCCTTTCCATTTATTTACACCTAAAAGAAAAATGTTTGCTAGTGTTTTTTCACGTGATAGTAGCTGATGTGTTCCCTCAAGGTTAAACTCACAGTCAATCAACAAGAAGAGTAGAACCAAGAAGGAAAGCAAGCAACTATAAAAACTCAAACTCAAACGAGAATAGATAGTGAGAGGTAACTAAATCTAGCACCCTTCTTGGATATAGAAACACCGCCAAGAATAATGTTAGGGCCCTTAATCAATCCTTGGATACAGAAACACCACCAAAGAGAAGCTAAGGCTCTTGCTGAACACCTTACTCGACCAAAAGCAAAGGTAAGCTAGAAGTGATTTTCAGTGTTTAAGGAGCTAAGGCTTAACTTCTTTCATAAATTCATCAAAATTCCCTTTCAAAGATAGAAAGGGGGGCTCATGTACTCCCTCCCAAGTTGCTTACAACAACTAGTAATTTGCATTAGAGTGCGCTAAGCCATACAAAAATCGGATTCAAAATAGGCCATATAAAGTAAGGATGCAATCTCAACTTGACACCTCATTAATTGCTAGTCATGAGATCTTAGGTGTCGAATTGATATATATCAAGTCCACTAGACCTTGCACCGTAGCATAGCAATGGTCCCATCTACCCTAGTAATCACTTATCACCAAATTCCACCACATAAATACCACTTTATCATGGTGTTTCACCTAGCAAATAAGCATAAAAATTAACAATCTATGACTTGTTGGAAAGGTAATAGAGTACACTATTGGGATATGTAAACATTTTCAGTAGATGTTTGTGTTTGAAATCCCTAAATTGGTGAAAACTCCATTACAGCAGTGTTTGGTTTTTACCCAATAAAATTGCTAAATTTTAGCCAAGTTTAAATCCCACCAAATGAAGCCCAAACAAGGCCAGCCTAAGATTTGCTAATTCCTCAAGATGTTTATTTCATACCCATGTGCTAAAATTTGGCATTGGTTTCCAATATTAGGAGAAATGGCCCAAATATGGGGAATGTGCACAAAATTCCAGTTGTAGAGCAATCTAGAGTTTGGCTTTAATGGAGAAAGGTACGGCTATTATCTTTGAGATTAATTAGGATGGAGTGATTATACACATACCAAGGAAGATTTTCCCAGTGGCAAGGCCCCTATTGGAGGTGTAGAGCCTTTTAGAAGCCTGCTAGAAGGAGGGGGAGGAATCTTAGAAAAATACAACTCACCTTGGTTATAATTATCTTAGTAATTTGATTTATTTTACTAAGATAAATTGTAGTCCGCATGTCAGTACACTTACCCCACTATTGTAATAGCTAACCCCCCCACCCATTTTGGTTATTTATGGACTCTAATATCTTCATGTAAACTCAGCTTGTGTTGAATTATGAATGAAAAGGCATATGATCATTTTCTCTCACTAAAATCTCTATATCTTTATCTCTTTCATTTAGAGTCATGAGTAGAGTCTTTCCTTTAGAATTCTTCTTTAGTGGCTAAGAGCCTTTAGGAGAGGAATTTGGTGGAAAGTTTTGAGTCTATCCTCTAATGTTCTTCTTGGGTGGGCTATGAGCCTTTATGGGAGGAACTTGGTGGGAAGTTATTTATCTATCCTTTGGGCCTTAGCTTGGGTTAAAACTCACAATCTTATTAATTGTTTAAGATTTAATCCATAAGAAGCATCCTTTAGTGTGATTATTTTCCTTGTTAGCTTTGACCTTGGGAGCTTCAGGGTTCCATCCTTCAACAAGTTGATGTCAGAGTTGGAGCTTTTTTGGTTATTGAATCAAAACCTTCATTGATTCAAACACGTCACTATCTCTATAATTTCAGACTAAAGATCCAAAATTTGGCTCTTCAAAAATTTTCCTCTGTTTACATATCTTCATCAAGCCTTATGATTCCACAAAGAGCCCTAAATATAGTTTAAACACAATCCCTAATCCAAACACATCCCTAAAACTCCAAAAAAGGCCTTCACAAAAATATTGACAAAAATTTTCCCTGGTAGAACTTTGGCATGTCGTCCTCGTGCCCTGCAGAACGATGTTGCCACATTGGCTGCTCAAAAATCCCATAGTCAAAAACTTAGCACATGGCCCCAGTGCCATACAGCATAACCGTGCCACCACATTTTTTGTTATTTTTGACCGTGCTATTCACAGCATATTTGTGCTCCCTGTTTCCATTCCACTCTCCTCTTTTCACCTTACAAACTGCTGCCAATGATAGCCACTGAGGAAGATGTTTCTCACTCTAAGGATATTCCTCTTGAGCAAACCTATAAGATAGGTAGGGCCCTTGTTGAGCTTCAAGAGCAAGTGAGGGAGCTCACTCAAGAGGTTGAACAAGTAAGGGAATCCACTCCATGAAATTCTTATCAATGAGGCTATGATGTTTACCCTATTGACATCGAATATGTTTGCTCGCATGCATACTTTGATTATGAAAAAGGAAGGCCCAGAAGAAGAAGGCATCCAAGGGATAACCTTAAGGATCTCAAAGTAGAGGCTTCGGAATTTGATGACAATCTGACCGCAAAGAACTATCTTGGTTGGGTTCAAGCAATGGAAAAGATCTTTGAACTCAAACAGTATAATGATGAGAAGGACTTCAAGTTGGCCATTCTTAAGTTAAAGGGTTATACTTCACTATGGTATGAGCACTTAAAGAATAGTAGGGTTGGAAAAGCCAAATCTAAAATCAAAACTTGGTCCAAGCTCAAAAGGCAAATGGACAAGAGATTCGTAGCCCTTCTTATAAATAAGAACTCTATGTCAAGGTCACCCTTTTAACCAAGAGAATCAAAAAGTAAAAGAATACATTAAAGAGCTTGAACAACTCCAAATAAGGGTTAGTTTTGATGAAGAACCCAAACTCAGGATTGCCAGGTTCATTAGGGGGTTATCTCCTAGCATTGCTAGCAAGGTAGATTTACAACCTTACTTATCCTTTAATGATGTGTACCACCTAGCTATCAAAGTTGCGAAGCAACCTTGAGTAGGAAGTCCTTTCACACCTCCCTTACTAAAAGCCCCTCCACTCACATTGAAAGTGAAACCCCACCCCCACAAGTCAAAGCTCTTGACAAAGGCAAGTGTTAAGTCAAAAATCATGCATGATTTCAATAATTATTTTGATTACATTATATATATTATTACGTCTAATTTACTTTAGTTTATATGTTTTTCAGATTAGGCAGTAATAAAATAAAAAGGGAAGACAAGTCGTCGAGGCACGGATTTTAAACGCTTGGCTATAAAGACGGTCCAAAATTAAATAATTATGGAAGACATTATTTCTATGAGTATTTAATTTGGCTAGGGTTCAAGAATTGAAGGAAAGCCAGAAGTCTTGAGGAAGAAGAAAATCCTAAGTACTAACCCTAGTCTCCCCTTCAACATAAACCATCCCCACATCTCCTCTTTATAATCCACGGCTCCCTCACCATTAATCATCATCATCACACCACCATCCTCACGCCACACCCTCCTAAACCCCATCTCATCTTCCCAGTCAACTTCCTCACCACCACCATAAATCACCATCAGCCCACCAACCCATCATCACATTGATTGGCACGATCAACACCACCATCATCCATCATCATCAACATATATAATCCACACCAAACAGTAACAGGCCACGGCAATCACTTTTTTTTTCTTATTTTATTTTGATATTTTTATGTTTTGTTTAGTTGATTATTAAGCATGATTTATTTGGGTGAATTTTGTGATGTTATTTTTAATATGAGTGAGTAATTCCTTTTTACTTAGTATAATCTTCTTGAAACCATGCTAAATTTACTATTTTGAAACAAGTTTTATGCTTTATTGCGTAGTTGATTCATATTCATGATTCCATAGCGATTAACGTTTATCGTTTATGATATTCATGTTAAATTAATTAGAATGCAGGCTAGTTAGTTTAATACGATTTCGATTGATAGTTTAGAAGACTATAATACGTAAAAATTATAGTCTTTCATGCTTAGGTATCACCTTAATTAATCATGAATGGCTCAAACCCATCTCCTTTAATTAGATAATTGCTTTAGATCTTTGTTAAATCGATTTGCTGGTAAATTAATTACAAAGTATTAAATGATGTTTTTCTAATTCTTAATGCTCTAGTTTGATTAAATTCTTGCGCTTGTGTGAGAGTTATCAAAACCAGTAGGGTTTATATTAGGGCTGGACTAAGTAAACTAGAATCTAAGAAAAAATAAGGAAGAGCCACTGGTGGATGTCTTCTACAGTTTAACTCATGAATGAAATTAACTTGCGTGTTAATGATAAATATTAATTTGCATGGTGGATTGAGATTAGACTAAGTATCCTTCATAAATCTGATATCTTTGGACAATTATTTGCTGCTTTTAGTAAATTTGATTAGGTTGTTAATTTTTGTTCTATTTTTTTTAGCTTCAATGTAATTTCAATCGACCCCCCCCCCAAAAACGTATAGTCCTTTAGGAGTGTCTAGGTAATTTTAGATAGTTTAGATTTTGATTTTTAGAGTGGTTATAATTTTAGAATGATTTATATTCAATTTTAGTATTTAATTATCGATTTATTAGAAATTAGACTAAAAATAGTTATTTTTGTTCTTTTTCGATTTTTATCAGTTCCTAGAGTCTATATAGTGTCCTAGTCTGGCCATATTTAATTCTGTAATTTTTGGAAGTTATTTGATAATTTTTCAGAATTATTTTGTGAAATTGATATGTGCAGGTTTTTAGGTTATTAATTCTGAAAATTTCAATTTTATTTGTTAAATCACGATTATTAGGTATTGTTAAGTCCAGAAAATTGTGTCCTAGAATTAGGGTAATTTTGTTGATTATTTTCATATTTATATTTTTGTAGATTATTTTATTTCTAATTTCAGATTTAATATTCTGCATTGATAATTTGTGGTAATTTTTTGATTTGATTTTTTTGGAATTATTTGGACACAATCGACGAGTTATAAGCTTATATACCTGAAGAATAATATTTTAGGTTATTGTTTGACATTTTTAATATTTATTTTCTGATTATTAGTTGCTGTTTTGATTTTTAATTAAAATTTCAGTTACTATTCTGTTTTTATTTTTCTAGGAAAGCTTTTTACTGTTTCCCTTTCAGAATATAATCCAAATATTTAAGAGCATCATTGGGTGTGTTTTTAGATTTTTATTCATTAGATTTTAATTATTTTAGAATTATTAAGATTAGATTTAATAAATTGGATTAATAAAATCATTTAGGATTAAGCTAGCCTTTTTAAAATAATCTTTCCTCGTGGATCGATCCCTACTTCCCTATGCTATAAAAAGTATTTAATAACTAAAATAGTGGTTAAATTTGTAGCTCCACGATAAGCTTTACAGCAAGGAAATTGTTAGTGAGCCACTTAAAAGGAAAGAAATGTTTTAAGCGTCATGGTTTTGGGCATTTTCAAGCCGATTGTCCCAATAGAAAGACTCTCACCATCAAAGAGGTAGTCAAGCCATTGAGGATGAATAAAGTGATGAAGATGATGAAAAATATGGTTCTACTTTGATGACCCTCAATGTTGGAGAATTGTTGTTCATCAAAAGGTTACTCCATGTCAAAAAGGTTCCCTATCATGATAGCCAAAGGGAACAAATTTTCATCTCAAAGAGCACCATTAGAGGCAAGGTTTATAGCTTAATCATAAATGGTGATAGTTGCTCCAATGTAGCCTCCAAGACACTTATCGACAAGCTACAAATCCTCGCTAAGGAGCATCGTACTCCATAGTCTCTTTAATGGTTAGGACTGAGCGATGAGGTAACCACTTTGAGGCAAGCTCTTGTTTTACTCTTAATTGATCCTTGTTATGGTGAAGTATTGTGTGATGTCCTCCTTATGGATTCATATCATTTGTTGCTTAGTGGACCATGGTTGTATAACAATCATGTGATTTATGGGTATGTTAATACTTATTCACTTAAGCACAATGGAAAGAGCCTCACATTGACCCCTTTACATCCGCCTGAACCTCACAAAGCTAAACCAGGGAAGGGAAGTAAGAAAAGGGGCTACAAGAGTGAAACACGGGAAGAGTGTCCCACTAGTAAGAGCAAGCCTCGAATTGTCTTACTGATGGTGAGCACAAGTGAGGCTGTGGAACCTTTATCCCTTATTGCTCTCCAAGTGCTTAAGGTTGAATCCCAAAAAAAAAAAAAAAAAACTATTCCTAAGTGCACATTGCCCATCAAAATGGTGGTTTTAGAAAGCCCTTATGTGGGTGTTCAAACCATAAGTGGCACCTCTTTTGAGTATGTGAGATTGAGCTGTCTTATGATGAGTATGTTGAGATCTTCAATGAGCTCATAAGGCCTAGGAGAGCTATTCATTATTTTATCATTCTCCCAAAGATCTTCAACAATTCCTACACGTTTAAGAAGAGAGGAGTCTATAGTACTTTGGGTATTTCCAAACCCAAGAGTGGTAACAGGCATAGTAGGATGGCATTATAGAATTCAACCCCATAGATTTGTGGTTAAATCCTTTTCAAGTGGGGGAGGTTGATACATATCGAGTCTGCCAGACCTTGTGCTGAGGCATAAAGATTATCCCATCTACCCCAATAGCACCTGCTAACAAATTCTAGCACATAAATCCCACTTTGCCATGGTGTTTCACCTGGTAAATGAGCTCAAACTTTAATGATCTATGATTTGTTAGAAAGGCAATAGAGTCAACTATTGGGATATGTAAATATTTTCAGTAGATGTTTGCGTTTGAATTCTCTAAAGTTTTGAAAACTTCATTATAACAGTGCCAGTTTTTACCCAATAAACTTACTGAATTTAGGTGAAGTTTAAACTCTACCAAACAAAGCCCAAACAAGCCAAGCCTAAGTTTTGCTTATTTCTTAAGATGTCTATTTTAGGCCCGCGTGTTAAATTTTGCTTTGGTTTCCAAAATTAGGAGAAATGGCCCAAATATGAGGAGTTTGCATAAAATTCCAGTTTTGGAGGAATCTGAAATTTGGCCTTAATTGAGGAGGGTATGTCTGTTATCTTTGAGATTAATTAGCGTGTGATGATTCTATACATACCAAGGAAGATCTGCTAAGTGGGGGCCCCATTAGAGGTGTAAAGCCTTCTAGAAGCCTCCTAGAAACAGTGGGAAGAATCTTGAAAAATATAGCTCACATTAGTTGTAATTATCTCAGCAATTTCATTTACTTTCCTAAGATAATTTGTAATCCCCCTGTTGGTATACTTATTACACTATTGTAACAGCTAATGCCCCCTCCCCTCATTTTGGGTATTTATAGGCCCCAATACCTCCATGTATATTCAGCTTGACTTGAATTATGAATGGAAAGACATGTAGCCATTTTCTCTCATAAAAATCTCTACGTCTTTATCTTTTTAATTAAGAGTGGTTAGTAGAGTCTTTCCTTTAGAGTTCTCCTTTAGTGCTAAGAGCCTTTAGGAGGAGAATTTGGTAAAAAGTTTTGAGTCTTTCCTTTAGTGTCCTTCCTGGGTGGCTATGAACCTTTAAGGGAGGAACTTGGTGAGAAGTAGTTTATCTATCCTTTGATCCTTTCCTTTAGTCAAAACTCACAATCTTATTGATTGTTTGAGATTGTATCCAAAGTAAGCATCCTTTTGTGTGATTATTTTCCTTGTTACCTTTGATCTTGAGAGCTTAAAGATTCCATCCTTCATCATGCGTTATAGCTTAGGAGGGATTAATCAGTTATCTTAGTCCCTAAACAAGTGCTCTCATGAGTGGATGCTTCCTTGAGAACCCAAAAACAAGTCATAATCAGCTTGCACTCCGTTCTGGCCATTACCTAGGTAAGGGAATTAAATTTCTTACTTTGCTGGTTAATAGCTCCATAAGTGTGTAATTTGGTTGTGGTTTTTCTATCCACTTGATAATATTTTTAAGGTACTTTCAACCCATAAAAGTTTTACTTGGGCATTTAGCCACTAAAGTAGAAGCATTTCCAGAACCGTGCAAAACTGGGCAATTTTACGCACTTGACTTGTACTGCCAATTTGAGGGGGCAAATGGACTCCAAATTACTTGAATCTGATTTATTGGGAAGAGCACGTCTTGAACTTCAACTTAGGCTGATTGAATCCCTACTAACCTCGTAGAGGTTTAGGAAATCAAGTGGACAAACTTGGGTTTGTACACTAGTTCGAATTCGGGTAGGGCCATACTTTAGCTAAGCAAAGCTTGGATAATTTCTTAGACTTTGATGCTTGAAATTGAACTTACTTAACTAGTTTGTAGACCTAATCAATTCTCTATGGATGGACCTCCATCATCCTCTCCTTGTTGAATAGAATTTCCCCTCAAATTTTACAGATGATCATCCGCTGAGTATGGACTCAAATCTGCCACATTGAACATGGCTTAAAGACCAAAGTCTTTGGGAAAATTGGCCTTGTATGCATTGTCATTCACCATCTCTAGGATCTTAAAAGGATAATCAACCTTTGGCATCAACTTATTCTTGCCTTTGGATGGGAAATACTCCTTTCTCAAGTGGGTCCAAACTACACCACTCTCTTCTTGTGCTTGTTTGCTTAAGCTTGGCAGGAGGCATTGAACTTTGCAATCTTGGCTGTGACTAGCTCATGGAGCTTTTGATTATCCTCCCCTCTCCTGCTTACCTCCACACTTGACTTTTCATCCGTGGCTTTAGGCACAACACCAAGGGGGATTAATGGATCATCCCCTTAGACAACCTTAAAGGGAGACATCCTCATTGTCTTGCTTGGTGCCTGGTTATAAGTAACTTCAGCATGTAAGTGGAGAAATCACAAGCCTTAGCATTGGACTTAATTGAAGCCCTCATTAAAGTTCCCAAGGTCTTATAAGTGAACTCGATTTGGCCATCCCAGTTGGGGATGACAAATGGCTCTATATTTAAGCTTTGTATCCATCTTTTTCCATAAGGTAATCCAAAAGTGAATGAGAAACTTGATATTATGATTTAAAATTATGAACCTTGGAATACCATGAAATCTCATTACTTTCTTAAAGTATAGCTTGGCAATATGAGTAGCACCATTGGTCTTGTTGTAAGGTATGCAATGAGCCATCTTAAAAAAGCAATCCACCATCAGTAAGATGGGATCTTTGTTCCTTTGAGTCTTAGGTAAGCCAAGATAAAATCCATGCTCAGGTCAACCCAAGGAAGGGTGGGAACGGGCAAAGGTGTGTATAAGCTGTGAGGGAGGGAGTGACTCTTAGCCACTTGATAAGTAGAATACCTTCTCAAGATGTCTTACAC
This sequence comes from Carnegiea gigantea, assembly GCA_029747015.1. Lineage (NCBI taxonomy): Eukaryota > Viridiplantae > Streptophyta > Magnoliopsida > Caryophyllales > Cactaceae > Carnegiea > Carnegiea gigantea. The sequence continues at coordinate 131,281 of JAKOGI010001061.1, forward strand.
ATCCTTACTCATGCTAAGCTAAAAGTAATGTTCTATTACTATGATGAGGGTCTTGTTCTTACCGAAATTACTAGCTAATGAACCTCTATGAACCTCTCTAATCACTAACTTACGAGTGCCACATTTAGGGATGCACAGTCAGGTACCCTTGAATAAGTGCCCCTCTTGAATAAGGAAATCTCCCTTTGGATTCCTTTTACATTCTTTGTAAAGCTCCCAAAATTCATCATCATCAATATAAAAACACTTTAGATGCTCAAATCCTAGGATACAAGCATATAGTTGAAATAAGAGTAAGTGCCTTCTTGATAAAGCATCGACTTATTGGTTAAGCTTCCTGAACTTGTGCTTGATTGTGAAGTGGAAAGTTTGGAGGTACTCTACCCACTTAGCATGTCGTGAGTTAAGCTCATGTTGCCCTTGAATCTACTTTAAGGCCTTATGGCTGGAACGTAGCATGAACTCAATAGCCACCATGTAATGGGTTTAATGCTTAAGACTCCTTACAATAGCAAAAAACTCTTTGTCATATGTGGAGTACTTTCTTTTTGAATCATATAACTTCTCACTAAAGAAGGCTCGGGGCCTTCCTTCTTGAGTGAGCACTGCACAAATCCCCACTTTGGAAGCATCACATTTAACCTCAAAGACCTTGTCAGAAAAAAGGTAGAGCTAACACTAGGGCTTGAGTAAGCTTAGACTTGATTTCTTCAAAGGCTTCTTCAGCGTCAAGGGTCCACTTGAAAGATGAACCCTTAATCACCTCTGTCATAGGGGTCATAATGGTGCTAAAGTTCCTTATGAATCGCCTACAGAATGAGGTAAGTCCATGGAAACTTCAAACATTATGAATGCTCTTTGGAATAGGCTAAGACCGAATAGCCTCCACTTCCCCCTTCATCTACCTTGATGCCGTGGGCAGTCACAATGTAATATAAAAAAGTCACCTCATTTGCGAAGAAGGTGCACTTTTTAAGGTTGCCATAAAGCTCCTCTTTCTCAAGAACCATCATGATTTAAATTAGATGGTCTCGATGTTCCTTCTCATTCTTGCTATAGATACATATGTCATCAAAGTGCACCACCACAAACTGACTAATACAAGGCGTAAACACTTGGTTCATAAGACTCATAAAGGTACTTGATATATTAGATAATCCGAATGGCATGACAAGCCACTCATACAAGTCTCCCATAGTCTTGAAAGCCGTCTTCCACTCATCCCCTTCTATAATTCGGATTTGATAGTAGACACTCCTCAGGTCCACCTTTAAAAACACGTATGAGCCATGGAACTGATCTAGCATGTCTTGATGTGATGCCTATATTTGATAGTAATCTTATTGATGGCTTGGCTATCCACACATCATCATGTTCCCATCCATTTTAAGGAATAAAAGAGCTAGGATAGCACACGAGCTAAGAGACTCCCTAATTAGCCCTTTGAAGATTAATTCCTCCGCTTGCCTGTGAACCTCCATGGTGTCATTAGCTTTCATCCTATAAGTGGGCTTGTTTGGTAGTGTGGCTCCGGGAATGAGGTTAATATGGTATTTTATGGCTCTTTTGGGGGATAAACCTGAGAGTATGTCTTCGGGAAATACATAAGCAAAGTGCTCAAATAGTAAAATGGCTAATGGATTGCTTGGACAAGTGCTCTTGAACTCACGATGAGAATCCACTCTCTAAAAGCTTTAAACACATAGTAAGCAGCTTTAAGAAGTAGTCTAGTAAAAGTGAGTTAGAGGTCCAATGTTCTTAAGTTTTTTATGGCTTGCTTTTGTCGAGTTGGGAAGGGCTTAAGGGACAAGGTTGATCTTCTCCCCATCCTTGGAGAAGGTACAAGTATTCAAATAACCATCATTCATCACCTTCTAATCAAATTATAAAGGTCTTTCCAATAAAAGATGACATGCATCCATGGGGATAATGTTACACCATAACTCTCCTTGGTAGTTCTCACCAATAGAGAATGAAATCAAGTATCTTGAATTAACTTGCAAGCCTTTACTTGTATGGATGAAGGTGTCTAGGCTTGGAGGTTGAGTTTCTGCAACATGCTAAGTGAGGCCATATTAGCACAACTCCCTCCATCAATGATCAAGGAGCACACTTCCGCTTGAACCGTGCATCTAGAGTAAAAGGCATTCTCTTTTTGTTCTTCTTTTGCTCTGTTAAGTCCACTCAAGGCCCTTCTTAATACCAACAATACTCATTCATCCACCTCCTCCATAACCTCCTCTTGTTCCTCCATGAAATACACCTCCTTTTCCTCCTCCTTAATGGCCTCCCATTCGGCTAAGGAGATAATTCTTATATTAGGGCAGTCCAAAACAATATGACTAAGGCCTTTGCACTTGGAACACCTTCTAGTGTTCAAAGGGCTAGGGTTAGGTCTATTTTAAGGGGGTAGGCTCCTTTGTCGGGTGTAAGAGGATGGAACCGTAGCTTTAGGGAGTAGAAATGAGCTCCCTTTGTTGAAAGGTTAGCTCTTGGGTGGAGGTTTTGGAAAGTCTCTTTTGAGGAGTTTGGCTTTCTTTTGTTTTTCTACTTTATGAGCCAAAACATACACCTTATCAAAGGTTGAGCGTTGTTGTAATTCAACCATATGAGCATATCTAGGATCAAGTCCTCTGCAGTGTCTCACAATGGCTTGGTCTTTGACCTCTTGAAGGTCATATTTGATTAAAATCTTTTCAAATTCTCTAGTATACTCCTCCACCCTCATGGTTTCTTATGTTAGGTTGTGTAGTTAGGGTCTATGTTTATGGTAAGAAAGGGGTAAGAAATGGTCTTTAAGCTTAGACATCATTTTCTCCTAAGGTCGGATCTTGCCTTTTCTTTTTCTAACTCTTTTGGCACAAAAATTAGTCCACCAAAGAGAGAGCACACTTTCTAAGTCTAAGAGCAACAAGCTTTACCTTCTTATCCTCCAGGATTTCCTTACAATTAAAGACTCTTTCAATGGTGTGAAGCCATTCCAAGAACTCATCGGGGTCTAGCTTTTCAAACTCGAGAACCTGAACCTTAATGTTATTAAGGTTAAATTGACTCCTTCTTCCCCTTTTTGGTCTTCTATATGGCTCCTCTTCACTAGAAGAACCAATAGGGTTGCTCTCTCCTACACCTTCTTCCCCATGGGCAGAACCGGATGAGCTTGATGATCGTGACCTCCTAAGGTGCTTCTTCTTTTGCTTCATGGCCTCACCATGATGGCACCTCAAGTACTCATTTTGATTCTTTATTTCTTCATTATGGGTTCTCATTTCTTCATAATTCTTCATGAGAGCCTCAACTCTCTTCTAAAGTCATGCTACCACTTATGACTTATGTTGGCTCAAAACCTGGTTCATTGTGTTTAGATTGTGTTTGGGCAGTAGGGAAGTATTTGGGTTATGGGTCAAGGCCAAGGAGAAACCTTAGCTCTAATACCAAAAATGATGTATTCCCTCATGGTTAAACTCACACTCAATCAAGAAGGAGAGTAGAACTAAGAGGGAAAGCAAGAGACTATAAAAACTTAAACTCAAACTCAAACTCGGATAGAAAGTGAGAGATAACCAAATCTAGGACCACTCTTGGAATACAGCAACACCAATAAGAATAATGCTAGGGATCTTAACTACTCCTTGGATACAAAAGTACAACAAAAAGAAGCTAAGACTCTTACTAGATCACCATCTTACTCGGCTAAAAGCAAGGATAAACTAGAAGAGCCTTTGAGTGTTTCATGAACTAAGGCTTAACTTCCTTGCTAAATTCATCCAAAGTCCCTTACAAGGCTAGCAAGGGGGTTATATACTCCCTCCAAAATTGCTTACAATAGCTAGTAATTTGAATTAGAGCAAGCCAAGCCATACAAAAAGCGGATTCAAAATCAGCCGTACAAACTAAGGATGCAATCTCAACTTCACACGTCATTAATTGCTAATCTTGAGATCTTAGGTGTTACGTTATGGCTTAGAAGGACTAATCATCTATCTTTGTCACTAAACAAGTACTTTTGCAAGCGGATTCTCCCTTGAGAACCCAAAAACAGGTCATAATCAGCTTGTACTCCATTGTGGACAATACCTGAGCAAAGGAATTAAATTCTTTACTTTGCTAGTTAATAGCTCCGAGAGTGTGTTATTTGGCTGAGGTTGTTTTCATCAAATTGATAATAGTTTTAGGGTACTTTCAACCTATAAAAGTTTCAAACCAAAACTTGGACGTTTGGGCACTAAACCAGAAGCATTTCCAGAACTGTGCAAAACTAGGTAGCTTTGCATAGTTGATTTGTACTACAAATTTGAGGGGGCGAATGGCCTCCAAATCACTTTCAACATATTTTATTAGAAAGAGAACTTCTTGAACTTCAACTTAGGCTAATTGTGTCTTTGGTAGACCATCTAGAGATTTAGGAAATCAAGTGCATAAAACTGGGTTTGTGCACTGGTTCGAATCTGGGTAACGCTACACTTTGGCTAACCAAAGCTTAGACAATTCCTTGGAGTTTGATCATTGAACTTAGACTTCCTTCACTATTTTGAGGCCTAATGAATGCTCTATGGATGGACCTCCATCAACAGCCCCCTTCACGCATACACTCTCTCTCATGCTAGCACTCTGTGTCTCACCTCTCCCTCATAGCTCCCTCTCTACCTCATGCCCCCTCTGGGGACTCCTACTGCCAAACTTGGCTGCCACACTTGGCCATCACTGGTTGTCCCCATGGTCTTTGCCACGAGGCCACCACTGCTAATAGCCCTCTTTGTCCACTTCCTTGCTCTTCCATTGGTATTAAGGGTTTTATTCATATCATTTTTTTTAAAAAAATAATATTACAATAAGTTTAATTGATTTTGTAGCCTCTACTTAATCTTTTTCAGGTTTGTAATTGAACTTTTAGACTTTGGCATCATTGAAAGCGCATGTATAACCATCTTGCTCCTCACTTTCATCTTCAAGGTAAAAAAGTGAAATTTCTCACCATAATCTCTCTTAAAGTGCTTAGCAATGTTTTATTGATTTTAAATGTAGTTTTTAGTGGTTAGGAATCATTTAGGACTGATTTTGCTCATTTTAATAAATGGATATCATTATTTCATGGATGAAGTACGAGTTCGGGCAAGACCAGAAACTAGAACTACATTGACCCAAATTTACAGAATAAACTAGGACAATGTACATGGCTAAAAAAATCATGAGTAGATTGAAGGATTTAGATTTACAATTTTATTTTCTTTGAATTTTGAATCATAAATTTTCGGCTTAAAATGAGGGAGAAATGAATTTTCTCCCATGACTGTGCAATTCTCACCTGAACTTGACCAGGTAGGAGAATATGAGTTTTGAGGTAGTTTCTATGGTTCATTGTGATTGCTCATAAATCAAAGTTGGATTGGACATACAGAACTTTCTAGATTCACCTCAATCCAATATTTCTAAGTGCACTTGTAGCCTTTGTAAATTATGCAAAAAAATTGACATGAAACTACTCTCAAACATTGATGGGTTTGTATTTTAATATTAGCCTTTATTTAGTGAATGAGATTTTAAAATTTTCTAAAGTGCTTAAAAATAAGTATCTAAGGTTATTAGCTATAGTCATGTGACCTTAGCGGTTTGCTTATCTTTTGGATTGAACAATATTGGTTTTGGGGTGCACGGTCTCTCTTTAAGTTGGCCCATGCTGTGATCTTTTATTTTAGGCCCAACAATCTAGGATTGAGCTCAAGCTAGGTTGTTACACTTTATTAAGGAAATGTCTATGCCCTAATTCCTATTGGTTGCTCTTTCAAAATATTTTTAGATGTTTATAAATTGTTTATGTGATCTTGTATGCCAAGAGGACCTTATGTATAAAACTTGAACTACGACATGTGATTTTAAAATTTTCTGAACATGTAATTTGGTATTGACTGAATATTTATACTTAAGTAGTTTATATTTAAAAGTGACTTTGCTAAGTCAATAGAGGTTTTCATTAGACGGGTTGGGCTTACCAGGAGTCAAATAGAACTATTTATGAACTACTAAATCTTAAAGTGGAAGACTAAGGAGAGTTAGCAGAAGGGTGCCCCCCAAGCTCAGGGTAGGTTTACCTTGATATAGAGACAAGTGGTCACCTTGGGTTATAGTATGTTGTTGTTCAAGTTTTGGTAACCCATGTGTTTGTTCAATTTCTGCCCAGAAGGTTGTTTGGATTCTAGTAACCCATGAGACCCTCTGGCGGGTCACTCACTATTAATTGAACTCTAATTTTGGTTTCTAATAATGCCTAAATTTGTAGTTTAAAGATCATGAAATGACTAGGAACAAATCTTATTTTGAACTGTTTGAATATTTTCCTCTCACTCCTAAATGTTTGAATTGAATTTAAGCATTTTAGTCTTAGGGGTTGACATTATCAAGTTCCGTCTCACAGCTAAAAATGTTTGTTTTTAGGTAATAATGTGTTGCATGCAGATGGGATGTGAGTGAGTCCATAATAGAAGCTTTAGTTAAACTTTTATTGAAAATGGAATAATGTTGGACCTGTAGTTGCCTAAGTTGACCATTTATTATCATTAGCTTTGGATTCTATTTTTAACTATTTAAATAAATTCCCTTTTTCCTTATATTTTGTAATGAAATATGGCAGTGGCACCCAATAGGTTTTTTACTGCTGGATTTTATAGGGTGAAAGTCTGAATAAAAATGAACTAGAATTTCGAGGCTTCATAGATTTGACGAAGGGGTTGAGTGACACCACCTACACCTTTGCTTTCCCTCTAGGAGAGATGATGATGACCCCATGGATTTTTGCATGTTGATCGGGGTTCTCTTGGGGTTGAGCCCACTGAGGTATTACTCGGACTTCAAATTGGAGAGTCAGAGGCATGTCAATACTCAATGATCAAGAAGGTGTTCGAGGGTCCCTTGAATGATGTCCCCTATAAGCAGCTCTTCTGCCTTTTTATGGCATACTTTCTTGGTTCCACTATTATTACTGACAAGAACAACCAATACATCTTCATTAGACGGCAAACTTAGAAGACATTACCACAGTGGACAATCTTGATTGAGATGCCATGACTTATGCCACCTTCCTAAAGTATGTAAGTGTTGCTTGTAGGTGGGACGGGGAGAACTTTCCCATTGTAACCTTTGGAGGTTTGTGGAAGGTGCTCGAGGTAGGCTTTACTATTTGGCTTTGCTTTATTTTTGTACATTAGACAATTTTTCTTTTCTCTTATTAACTTTTCATTTTTTCCCTTTTTGTTATGCTTTATAGCCTTACTTTCTGGAGTACTTCCCCAATATTAGTTCTAGCACTGAGGATGCTAAGTGGGTGCCCTTCCTGACATGGTAGACTTGGACTAGTCATACTAGTTTAGATTGTGGAAGAGCATTCTAAGGATGACCATGAGGATTAGAGGGGGACTCTCTACTTTTCTTATAAAATGTCATTTATTTTGACATTTTAGACAATTTTTCTTATTTGGGCAATGTGTACTTGGACGTTCTTTTCTTGTGTTTGTTTTTATGTGAATGATTTCAGAATGTGAATCTCTTTTTTTATTGCTTTTTATTTGTTTTCACAAATTAGAGAGATTATGATCAATTTGACATTGATATTAAGCATTTAAATACTTTTTAAGGATTAAGCTCAATGTTGGAGTGTTATTACTTAAATAGGTCGAGCGAACAAATGGGAGAGTCCATAAAAATTTAAAAAGATCAATTTTTCATGAGAAAAAGTCAAAATAAAAAAGACTTTGAAAATAGAGGTCCAAAAAGGTGGGACCCTCTCCATTTAGCTTTTTGATGTGGAAATAAAAGGAAAAAAATGAGAAACTTTAGAAGTGATCTTGAAAATAATAAAAAGAAAGTACAAAGGACTTTTTTGTTATTATTTGAATAAGAATACTTACGAGATAGTGACAACATGATTTTAGGATGTCTTATTACGACATCAATTAGAGAAAGCTGACTCAGTGGCATAATTTAGGGAATAGCAGTAGTCACTCACCCTAAACTTATGTTGCTGGTTCTTGGAGGTAGGCAAATCCATGCTACTTCAAGGTCTAGCTCTACAGGGGCGTTTTTCTTTAAAATTGAAGAACATGACACTTTTCTCTTCATTGCTTTGAGCTTTTTAGCACCCCAATCACATTAAAGCTTCTTCATACATGGATTCCATAGTTGCCTTTGATGAGATTTGCATTGTTAGGATAGATCGCATATGCTTTGATTGTTGGAGAGAAATTGTTCCTTTATAGACACAACATTTTTTTATTGTTATTTAACAATTTTGTAAGAAAAGCCTTAATATTTTTCAATTTTTCTTGAGGCGAGGTATGTCCTTTATGGAAGAATTTGGGGAAATCATGGGGTTTCTATGTGTGAAAGCCCAACCCATTATCCTCGGAAGCCTTACTGGCGATTACGCTAAAGACTATAAGCTCGTATTTTCTGTGCACGCTCCTTGTGTTTTCATTGAGTCTCCTGAAGATTTTTTTTGTGTCTGTGTTTTAAACTTTGCAAATTTGACTTTAGGAGCGCTTTAGCATATTAAGCCCGTAGAGAGCGTGCTAGATTACATTGCTAGTTATTACCTAAATCGAAAATTATGAAACACTCGTGACAAAGTGCACGTCTTTCGTTCATCTATTGATGGATGGCTATACTTTCTTCGATGAGAAACTTAATAGGTGATTCCTTTGTGGGAAATTACTAGCTTTTGGATGTCGAGTAGAAAATCTAAGCAAATAATACATATGAGTTTGGGTAGTTTCGTTATATTTTCTTTACTCCCCTATATAAACAATATGGTCATAGTGAGAGCTATCCTTTCTTCTTAACTTAAATCCTGATTTTGTAAAATCTTAGTAAGAGGAGTATTACTTCCTAGTTGATGACTCAAGCTTATTGGGTTTGGCGGAGCATGACCAAAGTTCTTGTAAGTACTACGTCGACTAGGTTTATGTGAAATCTCTGAAGGTGTAAGTGCTTATAGAGGCTTGAGGTAGGCAACTGGTTGTTCTCAAACCCATTTCACCCTTAACAGTGGAGAGGGTGGGCGAATCTACTCCGTGCATCAATGTGATCAGTTGATGCTCCCTATTATGCTTTCCATTAGTTTCTTCTGCATTTAGGTTTGTACTTATTGTAATAAGCCCTCCTGGATTGAGGGCATTAAACAATTATGTAACTCTTAATGAAATATAATATTCCATCTTTTATATTATTTTGTTTTATTATTACTATCCTTGGCTGATATTTTTCATCGATTATCTCTTTTGTTTGTGCAAATATTGTATTAATCGTAGATGGGGTCAATGTGCATTGTTTCATTTATTATGTACTAGCTTGTACTCGTGCTCTTGCATAGGCCATTTAAATTTTAAAATATAACTTAGGTATAATTAGTTCTAAAATGGAAAAGAAATAATTTGATTGTCTCAATAATTAATTTTAGTTCACAATGTAAATAGCAAAAAATTGTTCTTATCATAATCTTCTATTTCAATAGAGAAATTAATATATTCAATCCCTCAAAAGCACATCAGGAGGATATTAGGTATGAATTTGGATAGAGATGTTGTAAATTTCAAAAAATACATAATGCATAGCAATGATAACATGATGATATTATACAATAAAAAACATGATATACATAATTAAATATGTACATAGAGCAAAATGTTAAGAAGCAGCAAAACTAAAATGAAACAATGCACAATAGGTAATACCCAAAAAGAGTAAAACATTAAAGATTTTATTATAAATTTAACTCTTATTTTCTTAAAATTTGAAACTATTGTTTTTCCCTTATATCTAATTTTTAAAACTTGGAAAAGTCAAAAAGACTATCATCAATAGAATCCTATAATTATTTTTAAAATAAATTGATCCTATGCAAAGCTAGGTCAGGGTGTGGGCCTAAAGGGTTTTAAGGTTTATGGTTGGATTGAAGATTTATAGCTTGTGGGTTTAAGGCTAATATTTTGGGTTTAGGGTTTAAGGTGCCCTTTGATTTAATATTCATATGTTTATTAAGATTTTGAACTACTCCTACTGACATATAGTTTAATACTTATACGGGTTGAAATATAAGATAAGCGCTTAAACTATTAGTCTTCCGCAACACTGAGGATCAAAATTTATGCATTGGAATTTCTAAAATTCTAATGTTACAAGTTTCAAGAGCCTTTCCTCTCTGTGCAATGCAACTCTATTGATTAATAATGCAATTGCATACATTGTTATGTAATCTTCATATAATAAGTTTTAGTTATTTTTATTATAAAAATTCATAGAATAAGTACTATAGAAAGCTATTATTTTCTCTTCTCTAGAAATAAAATATTTAGAATTAATTATCCCCTTTTCTTCTTTTCTTAATAGAAAAACAATCCTATGTTATTGTAAAAAAAAAAAAGGGAATTATGAGTTGAATAATAAAAGTAAGTCATATCATGTGTTACAAATAATTAATCTTAATATTTAAATATGAAAAGTAATTAAAACCATCATTTAGAATACAGCAGTGAACTCCAAATAAATAAAACATATCTTCTAGTTTTTACTATATATACTACTTATAAATTATTTTTACTTTTTATTAGTAGGATTCATAGATATCTTTATATAATAAATTAATTATGTAATCTTTATGTAATATGTTTTAGTTATTATTATTATAAAAATTCACAAAACAAGTACTATAGATAGCTATTATTTTCTCTTCTCTTAAAATAAAATATTTAAAATTAATTATCTCCTTTCTTCTTTTTTTTTAATAGGAAAACAATCATATGTTATTGTGAAAAAAAAGGAATTATGAGTTGAATAATAAAAGTAAGTCATATCTTGTATTACAAATAATTAATCTTAACATTTAAATATTAAAACTAATTAAAATCATCATTTAGAATGTAGCAGTGAACTCCAACAAATAAAATATATCTTCTAAATTTTACTATATATTACTTATAAATTATTTTACTTTTTATTATTAGGGTTCATAGATTTAATTTATAAATGTAGCTAAAGTTTCTATCCTCCACAAAATAATTTAAACATAGTTACTTGCTGTTTTTAGGAATGAACTTCATTATTATCTTTCTAATATATGCATAAAAATTGATGTTGATGTTTTCAATGTTGAATATGGTTTGTTTTTATAATTTTGTCTATAAACAATATTTATTTCTAAAAATACTAACATTTTCAGCTTTATATATAACTTATTGGGTGATCTTTTTTTGTTTAAAATTGAACTATATGACCTATTGGCTTAGGAAAATTGATGAGATAAAAAAATAGTTATAGGTAGTGCAACAATGGTTATACTGAAGAAAGGGGGTTATGGGAGTTGCTGATGTTGAGGCAAGTATGGATTGGATTTTTTTCCCCAAAAAAACTAAAAATAATCTAAAGGGTAAGATTTATGTTTTTTTTAATTTTTGGTTTCAAATGAGCCACAAAGGCGGTACGATACAATAAAGGGGGGGAGAATTAAACCTGAGACCTAATGTACTTAGGGACTCAATGGCCAAGATTTATATTGCAGAATGATCAACGGTTTATAAGCACTACTGCTTGAGATTTTAGAATTGGAGGAGGGATGTTTTCTCAATGTTCTATACTTATTTACATTTATTATATAAAGATACATAGGCTATCAATCCCTTCTTTCCCTATTTTTTAATTCTTGTTAGAGAATTGGAGTTGTCGGGCTTGTAATGGACTATCAGCAGCAGGAGGATGTCATTAGGTCCATGTTGAGGTGCTTTTTGTGCCGCTGGGCCCTCGTGGTAGAGATTTTCATGCCGTCGAGGTCTAGTAGATTTCCATGCTGCTTAGGTCTGCCAACTTTAATTTTCATGCTGCTGCTGAGGTCTGCCAGTTTTCATCTTCACTTTATTGACCCACTTTTTGTAATTTCCTAACATTATTTTAGAACTAGAACTTCTCTAATCGGTCAAAATTGATAAGCTGCGAAATCTCATATCCAACTATTTCTATTAGTTTTATGACCCTTCCCAAGAGAATTTCTATCGCATAGTAGGGGTTGATCTAGCAAGGTTCGATTTCTTTTCATGGATCTGTGATGGGAACCTGTATGGCCTTTACTATGAATCAATTACCTTAATGTTTTATGGGCATACCTCTAAATTGAAAGCCTTTTCTATTCTCTGCTGATATTTTTGTAGGTGATGCAGGGCTTGTAATATGTTTTCATCAACACTTACTAATTATTGGTGTCAGACCTATATCCAATCAATTTCAGATCCCTACAGTTCAAGGGCAAGTAGTAACGATGCATTCTTTACTTAAAGCGGGAGTACTGCTTTCATTTCAAATACAAGTGAGAATGGTGTCTCTCCTATAGATAGTCTAATGGATGTCTAACATCCCCATGATGTGAAATTGATTTTATTAGGCAAATACTTATGATTTTTACCATTTTGGTTAGGATGTTCTTGATATTTTGTTGGCAGCCTCTATAGCTCCCTTTTTTTGCAGTCTGTAGGTGATGGATAACCATGTTTTATCTTATACTATTAAAGAAATCTTGTGGTCTCATGTTTGACATAAGACTTAGGATCACTTATTAACTCGTGTGGTGCTCCATAACGAAAGACGGCTATAATGGCAAATACGTTGGTTGTGATGAAGCGTCCAACCCATTTAGACGTAAGGCTGACACATAATGCTGCTTCCACCCACTTGGTGAAGTAGTCAATGAACATTAGGATGTGCTTATGGCCATGGGTCCCTTTAGGTATGATCTTACCGATGATGTCAATTCCTTAAATGAAGAATTGCCATGAGAAAATGAGTATGTACAACTATGATGGAGAAGTATGCTAGATTGGGACATACTTTTTGCATTTCTCCCACATTTGGGAAAACTAAAAGCAGCCTCGATCCATAATGGTCCAATAGTAGGATTGCTTTTGTATTTTCTTAGACAAGGGATGTCTATTCACCTGCCCATGAATTTCCTTTATAAGGAGTTTTGCCTATGTGACATTTACGCAGTATCGGTTAATGCCTTGAGTGATTTTCTTATGAAGTACACCATTATCCACTATGAACTGTGAGGCTAAGCGATGAAGTGCTCTTTGTGTCCGCTTTGAGGAATCATGAGGGAATTCCTATCTCTAGTGGTAATTCAATATATTAATAATCATAGGGATGCTTCTTTCTTTTCCTCCTTTATCTCGAGGAATTATGCTGGTTCCCCTGTCTCATCAATGGTGATAGTCATTTTAGACTCTTCATTTGCATGGTAATCATAGATGTTAATTATACAGCGTGTCTGTAAACTGATTCTTCTCGCTTTGGAGCCTTATGATTTTTCACAAGCAAACGGTTTATCATTGTAGCACTTACTGGTGTCAATCCACAGAGATGGTTTGTAAATTACGTTATAAAATACCAATCCAAATTAGTATGAAAGACCAAAGTTAAACTATTCTACAAATGAACTTGACTTCCTAATTGTGTCAGAGCTAAATTAAAAAAAAATGATGCTTTAACGTGAACCTTTAACTAACCAGCAACAGAAAGAACTATCCATAAGATTAGCAATCATCATTTTGATTTCCAATATCAAATATATTTAAACCAATGCAGTGAAGGGAATAAAATGCAACCAAACCTCACTTCAAGTCTCATTCTCCTAAACTCAATACGAATTCATAGATCTGAGCTTGGAGTTAAAGCAAACAATAACAAAAATGACTAGAATTCTAAAATGTGCAAACACGATCTGGGCCAAATCCTCAACGACAACAACTAATGCAATCTAGATTTACACTAATAATTTAAAATTATTAGAGCTCAACTGTCCATAACCAAATTAGACAAAAGCATGACATAACTAAAAGGGAAAACGGGGCATGGCTAAACTAAAACACCAATAATAGCCTAAATTAGAACTATGAGCAATTCGATAACAAGTGCACTATCAACTAAAATTTGCTTGAATTCAACAAATCAAAAGTGAATTTACACTAAATTGGAGCTCTATTTCATCAGATCTAAAATTGAAAGAAACAAGGAAAAAGATCCACTGATTTAAAACAAAAAGAAAATTCCACATTTTGTATCCCCGTGCTCCCGACCTTGCTTCTCATTTTGCATCCAGAAACCGTGCCCGCCTCCCCTAAGCTCCTTGATTGCTTCATTAATCCTTGAGTTAAAGCTCAAGCCTATAACTACTCCATTGAAGTGATTAAATGAAACCTTAAATGCCCTACTGATGAGAGGCGAAATGATGATGGGGATTAATTAGCAACAGTTAATGTCAATTGATGATGGATGTGAGCAATGGAAGAATTGAAGGAGGAACAGAGGAGATCCAAGAGGTAGGGAGCACTCAGGTTATTTTGCGTTTGCTAAGGAAAGAGAACAAGAAGAAAGAAGGGAGGAAAGGGGTTGTGATAATGTGGTTTCCACGTGAGAAAATAAGTACAACAAAGGGGGCTTCGATTACATGTTTCTCGGTTGACTAGTAAGTGAAGAGGGAGGGAGAAGTTGGGCCAAGCACATGTTGGGCTGCAGAGGAAGCAAAGTGGAATAGGCCTGATGAATAAGGAAGAAAGAAAAAGGGGGATGGGGAGGTGCTTCTGGATTGGACCATGGTAGGAAAATAGGTCCGCTTGGAGAGAAGAAGGTCAGTCTCATACCATGTATGTGACTAAAGCGAAGCCTTGTCTGGCATTTGGGCACTCAGCTTTAGACCACATCTTTTTCTTTCCTTCTTCCTTTGCTTAACTTAATCCAAAGTTTGATCTTGATTGAGTAAATTTATTTATTTATTTATTCAAGTTTCTCCAATTCCTACAAACTAAATGACAACAATATTAAGATTCTAATTTAATAATTCACTTGAGCAAATTTTAGCTAATACAAGGGTACAAAAATGACATAATTTCATGTTGAATAGGGAGGTAAATGAACCTTAGCTCATTGAAGTGGGATGCTATCTTCTTTAAGTGATCTTGCTGTATGATTAGTTCTTATTTTCCACCTTCTACTAGCCGGTGATTTGGTTTATGATTATGCTCGAGTCCCCATACACGTTCAAGGCTTTGGGTTGGAAAACTTGGGTGGCTGGCATTCCTATGATGCAAGCCTTGTATTTAGCTGCATTATTTGTGACTGTCAAATCTAATTTGGTAAAAATTAGGATGTGCAACCTCTTGGCAACATTATTATGATGCCAATCTCATATCCCTTGTGGTTCGATGCACCATTGAAGTACATTTGCCAAGTTTCACCTTCAATTAGGAGGATATCTTGCTTGGGAAGGTCATAATTTTCTTCCTTTTATACCAAGTTCCCACTAGAAAATCCGATACTGCCTTTTCTTTTTCCCAATTTTGTGCTTTTGAAAATCTAAATGGAATCCAGATAGTAGGACCATCCATTCTGAAATCCTGCCATGAAGGACAGGCTTAATCATGAGGTATTTTAATGGATCCACTTTGATTATGACCTTTACGTTGTTATTGAGCATATAATGACTTAATTTCTTAGCAGTCCACATAAGAGCTAGCCATATTTTTTCAATTTAAGTACGTCGAACCTCGTACTCAAGGAACTTCATGCTCAACTAATAAATGACATTTTCCTTTCCTTCACTTTCTTAGACTAGCACTGGGCCTATTGCAAGTTTCATTGTTGTCAACTAGAGTAACAACAGCAAATCCCTTCGATGGTTATGACACTGGTGAGTTTGCCATGTATTCTTTTATACTATCAAAAACTTTTTGACAAGTCTCTTCCCCTTCTATTTGAGAACTCGTCCTTCATTTCTTAAGGATTGGCTCACAATTCATCATCAGTTTTATGATGAACTCACTAATAAATTACAAATTCTCGAGGAGCCTGTGATCCATTTTTCTATTTCGTAAGGTGACCCTTCAATGATGACCTTATCTTAGATTAATGGGCCTCAATTCCTCTTGAGCTAACCACATATCCTACAAGCTTGCTAGAAGTGACCCTTAAAGTCCACTTCTATGGGGTTCTAGTCCTTTGAAAAATTTTCAGAGAGTGGGGACATCCGCTTCTCTATTTTTTAATTTGATGATCACGTCGTTGACATAAACCTCCACCTTTTTGTGTATCATATTGTGTAATGAAGTTTCGGATAACATTTGATAGGTAGGTCTAATGTGTTTTAGGCCAAATGACATCATATTGTAGCAAAAAGTGCTCTAGTGCATAGTGAAAGTAGTTTTTTCTTAATCCTCTTCAGCCATTTTGATTTTATTACCACAAGCGTAACCATTTATGAATGATAACAGGCGACATCCCGCTGTTTCATCTACTAGGAAGTCGATAGGTGGCAAAGGAAAGTCATCCTTTGAACTTACCTTATTCAAGTTTGTAAATCCACACACAGAGCAAGCTCTTTAAACCATGAGGTTACCCTTAGTAGATGAGTAAGGTCTTGTGAAAGTTTGCAGAAGATACATCCATAAAATTTAAAAAATGAAAAAGAAATTTGAAAATAGAAAATCTTTTTAGTTTTTCAAAAATTCATATGCATAAAATTGGGGCAAAATCTATACACATTCCAATAACCACATCACTCAAGTTACGTAAGCATTAGACCACTACTGTAATTTCCACAAATATGCTTTATTGATGTAGTACTTGAGGGTCGATCCACATTAATGAAGTATGAAATTAGGCCACTGTTCAATTAAAACTAACATATAATTATGAACCGAGATGAACTCTATTCACATCAGTTGTGGCTTAAGTTTTACAACTAAACAAAAAGAAATTAAGATTCTGAACATAACCAACCCCAGGCTACAACAATCCATCAAGAAATAGAAAAACTCTTTAGTGGTACTAGGAGTTGATTCGACAATTTCAACATAAACAATTAAATTACTAAAATTGAGAGTAATATTAAACAAGCAAGAAGGGGTAAATTAGATTTAATATTTACGTATCAAACAGAAAGAAAAAAACTTCACTAGTACAGGACTGTAGAACACCACTTGGAAAAATAGATGCCCAAAGAGCTGCCGACACAGTGGCGTGTAATTCGAAATACAGGACCTGGAGTCAAGCCATAACAACTAAATTGAACTCCTCAAGTAACGCCATTGACAAGCTTCAATTTTCAGAACCGAAGTAAGGAAATTCTCAATTAAAAGGAAGTAACTCACAATTCTAGCCCAAAGTTAAACCAAAAGCTTATGACTTCTACTCTAAATTTAGATTTGACACAATTAAAACAATTCTCATTACAATTACATGAACTCTAAAATTCTAAAAATTGCACCTGGAAAACCTAAGCAATGAAATTGAAGAAAGAAAAACTAAACTAACCCATTACTATGTTCTTGGAACCTTTTGTATCACTAATCTCACAATCAAATTCTTGCAAAAGCAAAATCCATCTGACAAGTATGGGCTTAGCATCCTTGTTTGCAAGAAGGTGCTTAAGAGTAGAGTGGTCGGTATAGACAATGACATGAGACCAAATCATGTGAGGTTTAAACTTTTCAAAACCAAATATCATAGCTAAAAATTCTTTCTCAGTTACAGCGTAGTTTGGTTGGGCATCATTCAAAGTGTGACTAGCACAATAAATGGCATAGGGTTTCTTATCATCACATTGCCTTAAAACTAATGAGATGCATCACATATTAACTCAAAGGGTTCTCCCCTGATAGCAGGATGAAGAATGAGCATAGAGGTCAAGGCTTCTTTCAGCTTAGTAAATTTCATGTGACATTCTCTAGAAAAGTGAAATGGCACATCTTCAGCTAAAAAGTTTTGGTCAAAGGCTTAGCTATCTTATGAAAGTTCTTAATGAAAGAACGATAAAAGCCAGCATGTCTAAGAAAAGACCTAACCTCTTTCATACAAATGGGAGCGGGGAAGATTAATAATCAAGTTAGCCTTAGCCTTATCAACTCCAAATAACATGGCCTAAGACTATTCCTTTTTTCATCACAAAATGACATTTCTCCCAATTTGAAGCCAAAATTTTCTCCCTACACCTTTTCAACACTTTACTCAGAATTGACAAACAACCATAAAAGGAAGACCCAAATACAGAGAAGTCATCCAAGAAAATTTCCATGCACTGTTCAACTAAATATGAGAAAATAGAAATCATACACCTCTGAAAGGTTGTAGAGGTGTTACAAAGCCCAAAAGGCATTCTTACAAAGGTATGTGTACCAAAAAGACATGTGAAAGCTATTTTCTCTTAATCCTTAGGAGCAATAAAGATCTGGATATAGCCAGAATATCCATCCAAAAACCAATAGAAATAATATCCAGTGAATCTCTCTAACATTTATTTAAGAAAGGGAAGGGAAAAATGGTCTTTGCTAGTAGCAACATTTAATTTCCTATAGTTAATGTACACACGCCACCCTGATTGGACTTGAGGGAAACTAAGTCATTCTTGTCATTCTAATCATGGTAACACTAGTCTTCTTAGGAACTACTTGAAAGGACTAACCCACTCATTATCAAAAATAGGATAGATAATTCCATAGTCTAACCACTTAAACACTTCCTTCCTAATTATATCCTACAAATTGGGGTTTAACCACCCTTAAAAGTTATAGTAGGACCTCGTATTATCCTCCAAATGGATTCTACGCTGCATAATTGAGGGACTAATACCCTTGACATCCCCTAAAGTCCAACCAATAGCATCCTTGTTCTCTCCAAATAAGGCAATCAATTTTTCCTTTGGTCCTTATCTAGTTAGAAGTAATACTCATAGGTAAAGACTCATCAGGTCCCAAAAATGAATACTTAAGTGAATTAGGAGAAGGTTTTAATTCAAGATAAGCAGGAGGAGAATCAGACTCAGAAGTAAAAGTAGTCAAACATTCAGCAGCATAACACAAGTCAACAAACTCAAAGATATCATATTTAGCCACATCATCAATCAAGAAAGACCTGTACCCAGTAGCAAACATGTCATCAAACTAATCATCAAACACAAATCCTCTACTAGTTAAGTATAGAAGTCTTTATATCATGAAAAGCTTAAGGCTATCTTTGGAAATTAAAAATCTTCAACTCCATGGTAAAGTCACCAAAAGGTAGTCTCACCATTCTATTTCTGCAATTAGTAAGAGCATTGACAGTAGCCAAGAAAGGATGCCCTAGAATGATGGAGACCTAATTGGTAGTATTAGTGATTTTCTTAGTCTCAAGCATAACAAACTCCATTGGGTAAATGAATTCATCCGCCTTAATCAACACATCCTCTACCACAACCTTGGGAAACCGCGTTCATTTATCAACTAACAGGATGGCCATCTTAGTAGGTTTTGGCTCACCTAACCTGATAAAAATCAACCTGACATGTCCAAAACAGGTCCTCCTAATCAAAGTAGTCTAAGCAACCAAGTCCAAGTACAAGGAACAAGTCAGATTTTGCAAGCCCAAATGGAGCTAGTTGCCGGGTTAATTCCAGCACATGTACCGGGTAATATTTTTGTTATTTCATAGAATAAATGACGTCCAAACTTTGTAATTATTTTTTTGTTAGTTACTTTAGGATGTCAAGCAACCAAGCATGTCAAGAAAAGTCTATAAACAGAAGGCCAAGTAATCCAATCTAGCCCAAGAAGTCGGATTGCTAGTTTTACATCTGATTATGCACAGTTTGATTAATCATGCTGTTTGAGCCTCCTAATGATGTGTTAAAGCATATTTCTAAATAGGGGGGATAGCTGACATCTTGAGGTTTCACCCCATGGTAGGATTCCTAATATTACTCATCAAATTGAGGTGGCACGACGAGACCAAAGTAGGGGACACGCGGCGTTTCAATGGGCGCTTGCTTAGCCAAGAGGGCCTACCCTCTTAGGAGGGTTTTCTTTAGTAACCTATATGCTTAGTTCGTTGTCTAGAGAAGCATAGTCATCTCATGACTCATTAAAGCAGAAAATGCCATGCGGGTCAAGGAGGAGATGCCATTTTACAAGCATGGGTTTTAACATCTTATGTCTGAAGTGGCAGCCATGTAAAGGCCATGCTTTGGAGGTGGTAACTATGCATAATAAACCCTATAAGCAAGCAAATCATGACTAAGCTACCTAGGATCATTAGGAATGGGTTTAGTTGATTATTTTGTTAGTTACTAAGCTCATTATTTATGCTTAGCTGAGTTTAAAGATATGCATTGTAATTTAGCAAAGTAAGTGTGCTTAAAAGGTTTCCTAATGATTAAGTAACCTCTTAATGGTTACCTAGTGAGGGGGAAAAGACCTTAGACTTCCATTATAAATAGTCCAAGAGCTCATTTTATAATCAGTAATGTTGAATTGAAATCTGAAGTTGAGTTTAACTCCTCAGTGTTTGTTGCCTCAAATTCTCTACTTGCTTATCCTTATTCAGGCCAAGTAAGGTGGTGTTCAAGTGAGTCTTGATCTAAATTAGGTGGTGAAATCTGTATCCTAATTCAGGATCAAGGGCCTTGAGATAATTCTTCGTGTTGAAATCTACATCCAAGAATTGTTTCAGTTTTATTAATTTCTAGTTTTCTGTTTCTCCAGTACCCTTTTCTAGCCACGCCACCTCTCTCCATCCACATGCCCTAAGCATATTTCTTCTCTTGAACGGGGGCCCTCTTTCTTTCCAATGTGATACATCAGATTTGGTATTAGAGCTAAGTTTCATCCCTGGCCTGAAATCAACCTTACATGCTTTCCCCAGTTTTATCACGCTACCGAAACAAACCAAACACAAAATCAGCCACGGTTCTAGTCTAAACTGAATCAACATGAGTGGAAGCATGGCTCTTGAGGAGAAATTTGAAACCCTCATGAAGAACTGCGAAACTATGAATTCAGCTAATGAGGACTTGAAAAGTCAGAATGAGTACTTGTGAAAACAGTTAGGTGACAACATGAAACAGAAACAAAAGGCGTTTGGAAGTCCAACTAGATCTGTTCATGGTGATAAAGAAACAAGTAATTTGATTAGCTCTTCTAGTGAGGATGAACCTCCAAGAAGAATTAGAGGAGCTAGGAGGATGCCTAGTAATTCCAACGATTCCATGGTTGAAATCCCTGATTTTGAAGGAAAGTTAGATCTTGATGAATTTATGGATTGGTTACATACTATTGAACATATCTTTGACTACAAAGATATTCTAGAAGATAAGAAAGTTAAGCTAGTTGCACTTCAATTACGGAAATATGCATCTCTCTGGTGGACGAATCTTTGTGCCAAGCAAACAAGAAACAGGAACAGAAAGATTCGAACTTGGGAAAAGATGAAATCGACGTTGAAGTCCCGATTCCTTCCTGCAATGTATATTCAAGACAGTTATTCCCAATTGCATAATTTGACCCAGGAGAATTTAATTGTTGAAGAATATACTCGAAAGTTTAAAAAGCTCCTGATCAAGTGTGACATACATGAGCCTAAAGAATAAACAATCACTAGATACTTGGGTGGTCTTGATCCTAAGTATTCTAACATTGTTGAACGACAGCAATATACCACGTTTGATAAAGTATGCGTATTAGTGCATAAGATTGAACATGAATGTTGAATTCCTGAGACCTCCAATTCAAACTCAAGCTTTAAACAAGGGGAGTCTAAATTTTCCTCCATGACAAATGGCACAAATGCTATCTTCCCCTATGCTATCTTCCCCTATGCCACAAAGAACCCAAACTCCTCAAAGAACCCCGCCTGCACCACGGCCACCATTTCACCAGAAACGGCCCCAGTTCATTCCATAACAATCGTATCAGTTTTCTGTGAGTAATCGGCACTATTTTAAGTGTCAAGGACTTGGGCATATCACTTCAGATTGCCCAAACCAAAGGATAATCACCCTTGCTGAATGGGATGCAATAAGGAAAGAAGATAATGAGGAAGAACAGAAAGAAAATGAAGAAGATGAACTGGGAGATGAACAGGCAGAGGAGGTTGAAGAAGCTATAGATGAAGGAGAGATGTTAGTACTTCAAAGAGTACTAAGTAACCAATAAGGGGTTAAAGATAAGCAATGGGAAAACATTTTTCATTCCCGTTGTACCGTTGAAGGAAAAGTGTGCTCGTTGATAATTGACGGTGGCAGTTCTGCCACCATCATTTAAGTGAGCATGATCGAGAAACTGGGACCCATATAACATCTAATGGCTAAATCAAAGCAAAGCCCTTCAAGTTAATTCTCGATGAGTCAGGAAAAATTATCAAGATGAGCTTTGGTGCGATGTGATCCCGATGGATGCTTGTCATATTTTACTGGGTCGTCCATAGATGTATGATCGTAAAGTGATGTATAATGAGTTTTTGAGTACCTATTCCTTCACCAAAGGAGGAAAGAAGATCACTTTGGTGCCATTAGCCCCTTCTGGACTCTCCAAAAACAAACCACAAAAGCACCCTGAAAGATCAGATTTCCTATTTGCATGTAGTCAACCCCTTCTGAAAGCCTCTCAACATGGGTTTTGAGCCTTCAGAGAGTGAATTGTAACCTAATAAGAAGAATCTATATCCCCCTTGCCAAACCACCTAATAGCTAAGTCATTACGTAAGCGATTTAGTCATGTGTTTACTGAAGAGATACTCGCTGGATTACCCCTGAAACGAGATATTCAACATCACATCGACCTTATTCTAGGGTCAATTCTTCCAAATAAGCCAGCTTATCAAATGAACCCCAAAGATACTTCATAAATTCAGAAGCAAGTGGAAGAGTTAATGGCTGAAGGATTAGTTTGGGAATCCCTTAGCCCATGTGCCGTACCAGCACTTCTTATGCCCAAGGTCAATAGTCGAGCCATAAATAAAATCACTACCAAGTACCGACATCCAATACCTGGACTTGAAGACATGCTAGATAAGTTACATGGCTCGAGGGTATATTCCAAGATTGATCGTTGAAGCGATTATTATAAAATCAGAATCAGAGAAGGCGATGAATGGAAGGCTGCTTTCAAGATGAATGGTGGATTATTTGAATGGTTGGTTATGCCATTCGGATTATCAAACGATCCGAGCACCTTTATGAGGTTAATGAATCAAGTATTCAAACCTTATATTGGCAAGTTCATTGTTGTTTATTTTGATGATATACTAATCTTCAGCAAAACCAAAAAAGAGCATAATAATCATTTGATGGAGAACATGATGGTGCTAGAACGTAAGAAGTTGTATGAGAATCTCAAAAAGTGTTCTTTTTTCACCAATCAGGTCACTTTCTAGGATACATCACAGCGGTTGAATGTATTGAAGTTGATGAAGCTAAGGTTGAAGGTATTTGGAGTTGGTCCACGCGGAAGAGTATCTATGATGTCCGCAGTTTTCACGAACTCACTTCCTTTTACTGGCAGTTTATTCGGAATTTCAGCACTATTATGGTGCCAATAACCGAAGTGCTTAAGGGCACATCTTTTAAATGGACCTCTAAAGCACAAATGGCCTTTGAATATGTTAAAGACAAGCTAACACAAGCACCAGTGTTAGCTCTTCCCTGTTTCGATAAAGTGTTCGAGGTCGAGTGTGATGCATCTGGCATTGGTGTCAGTGGAGTTCTTACTCAAGAAGGCAAATTTTTGGCCTTCTTTAGTGAGAAGTTATGCGATTCAAGATAGAAATACTCTGCTTATGACAAGGAATTTTATGCCATCGTTCGCTGTTTAGAGCATTAGAGTCTCTATCGTATGGCTAGTGAGTTTATATTATATTCCGATAATGAAGCTTTAAAGTATGTTCAAGGCCAGCACAAATTAAACCCCAGGCATACCAAATAGGTTGAGTTTCTCCAGTCGTTCCATTTCACTATTCAGCATAAATCAAAGAAGCTCAATAAAGGCGCCGATGCCTTATTAAGAAGATATCTGTTACTGTTCGAGTTAGATGCTTGCATTTTGGGTTTCGAGCATTTAAAGTTGTTATATCTAGAAGATGAAGACTGTGGGTTGCTCTACGGTGCATGTCAAATACACCTTAAAGAAGATTATTTGATCCAGGAAGGTTTTCTGTTTAAAGGTACACGCCTGCGTGTACCTAAATGCAGCACCCAAGAGCTTCTTATTCGAGAAGTTCATAGCGGCTTGAAAGAACACTATTTCTAGCCCGAGATGAATAAAGATATGCAGGACCTCTTGAAACGGTGTGCCACATGTAAAGTAGCTAAAAGTCAGTTACTCCTGCAAGGGTTACACACACCGTTACCAGTTCCAACCCAGTCTTAGGTTGATGTGAGTATGGACTTAATTCTAGGCTTGCCTAGAACGTAATGGGCAAGGATTCAATTTTTGTGGTGGTAGATCGGTTTCCGAAGATGGCCCACTTTATAGCCTGAAACAAAACAAATGATTTAAATAATATTACACAGCTATACTTCAAAGAAGTGACTAGATTACATGATATTCCTCGATCCATTGTTTTAGATTGAGATACTTTTCTAAGTCATTCTAGGTTACTCTGTAGAAGAAACTAGGAACGAAGCTCAAATACAGCACGACGCGTCATCCATAGACTGACGGGCAAACTAAGGTAACAAATTGGACCTTGAGAACACTCTTATGAACCCTAATTTCACCTCAGACCAAGAAGGCATGGGACCTCCTATTACCAAACAAAAAATTTGCCTACAATCGAGCCCTAGCAAAGCAATGGGCTTGTCACTGTTTAAGGTAGTACATGGGATTGACCCCATACTCCCTTGGACTTAACGCCATGCCCCCTAGACCAGAAGCTAAGTACAGATGCTGATCAACGAGTTAAGGAAATTCAGAAGCTGCACGAATAAGTTCCAGGTATAATTGAACAATCTAACTTGTCTCATTCTACTCATGCCACAGGAAGAAGAAGAAGAAGAAGAAGAAGGTGCTCCAACCAGGCGACTTAGTATGGATCCATCTCCGCAAAGAACATTTTCCACCAAGACACAAAAACAAACTAATGCCAAGAGCAGATGGTCCATTTGAGGTCCTTGAACGCATCAACGATGATGCATACAAGGTGGATCTCGCTCGGGAGTATGGAGTTTCAGTTACATTCAACGTAGCCGATTTGAGCTCATATGAAGAGGATGACTATCCTGTACGATTTGAGGTCAAATCCTGTCAAACAAGGGGAGCATGATGGAAATCAACCTAACATGTCCAAAACAAGTTCTCTTGATCAAGGTATTCCAAGAAACCAAGTCCAAGTCCAAGCAACAAGTTAGATTTTGCAAGCCTAAATGGAGCTAGTTGCCATGTTAATTCCAACGCATATACCTCGTTTTATTTTTGTTATTTCATAGGTTATGATGTCTAAACTTTGTAACTCTTTTTTCGTTAGTTAGTTTAGGATGTCAAGGAACCAAGCAAGTCAAGAAACATCCATAAAACGATGGACAAGCCATCCAGTCCAGCCCAAGAAACCAAATTGCTAGTTTTATGCCTGATTATGCATGGTTTGATTAATCATGCTGTTTGAGCCTCCTAATGATGTGCTAATTCAGATTTATAAATGGAGGGGATAGATGACATCTTGAGGTTCCCCCCATAAAAGGAAACCCAACATTACTAATCAAATTGAGGTGGCACGATGGGAGCAAAATAGGGGACACACGGTGCTTCAATAGACACTTGCTTAGCCAAGATGGTTGACCCTCTTAGGAGGGTTTTCTTTAGCAACCTACATGCTTACTTCACTGTCTAGAGAATCTTAGTGATCCCATGACTCATCAAAGCAGAAAACACCATATAGGTCAAGGAGGAGATGCATTTTGCGAGCATATGTTCAAACACCTTATGTTTGAAGTGGCAGCCATGTAAAGGCCATGCTTTTGAGGTGGCAACTATGTATAGTAAACCCTTCAAGCAAGGAAATCATGACTAAGCTGCCTAGGATCATTAGGAATGAGTTTAGTTGATTATTTTGTTAGTTGCTAAACTCATTATTTATGTTTAGCTTAGTTTAAAGACATGCATTGTAATTAAGTAAGTGTGCTTAAAAGGTTTCCTAACCATTAAGTAACCTCTTAATGGTTACCTAGTGAGGGAGGAAAGGCCTTGGACTTCCATTATAAATAGTCTAAGACCTCATTTTGTAATCAGTAATGTTGAATTGAAATCAGAAGTTGAGTTTAACTCCTCAGTATTTGTTGCCTCAAATTCTCTACTTGCTTATCCTTACTTAGGCCAAGTAAGGTGGTGTTCAAGTGAATGTTGATCTAAATTAGGTGGTGAAATCTGTATCTTTGTTCAAGATCAAGAGCCTTGAGATAGTTCTTGGTGGTGAAATCTGTATTCAAGAATCGTTTTAGTTTTATCGATTTTCAATTTTCTGTTTCTCCCGTATCATTTCTAGCCATGCCACCTCTCTTCCTTCACACACCCTAAGCATGTTTCTTTCCTTAAATATGAGCCCTCTTTCTTTCCCAGCGTGATACATCATAACCCTAGCCTCTCATCTTTA
Organism: Carnegiea gigantea; assembly: GCA_029747015.1. Lineage (NCBI taxonomy): Eukaryota > Viridiplantae > Streptophyta > Magnoliopsida > Caryophyllales > Cactaceae > Carnegiea > Carnegiea gigantea. The sequence continues at coordinate 157,699 of JAKOGI010001061.1, forward strand.
GTGATGGGTAAAAAATTAGCACTAGCCCTTAAGTTAAGCAATACTCTATGAATAAGCTGGTGCTCTATGACTATAGATATTGTAGGGTAATCAAGGTCCTTGTACTTACTAAGATCTAATAGGAAATGATAGAGCTAGCCCAAGAGGCTAGAAAAGCCTTCTTAGGAATAGTAGTGACTCTCTTAATAGTATACAAATCCTTTAAGAATCTAGTGTAAGGAGGCATTTACTGAATAACATCTAGCAAAGGGATATTGGTTTTAACTTGAGAGAAAGTTCTCTTATCTTATGAACATGTGCCTGGTCTTTTTTTTCTACCTATGGGGGAAAGCAGGTATAATATTACGAACTCGCTTAACAGTAGAAGGAGAAGAAGAAACCTTAGAAGATGACAGATCCATTGCGTCAGCAGAATCTTTCTCCTCAAACTTCTCTTGATTAGAGGTAGGTCAAAAGGAAGATCATTAGAAGAATCACTAGGATACTACTAGTAGTATCCTCTGACTTACTGGATGAACCGATTTCTAGAGAATAAGAAGGAGAAGAAGAAGGAGAAGAAGATGACTTTTTAAAAAAAATGCAAGGGTATCTGCAGGTCTATTTAACAGATATAACTGCTTTCACTTTTTTCACATTCTCAATAGCGTCTGCTCCAGAAGAAGAAGATGAGGCATGACCCTTAAGGTTCACCTCTGCTAACTTGAAAAAGTATCCGACTCCCTAGTAGATGATGCTAATTGAAAAATTATTCAGTCATCATTCTCATCATCCTTTCTATATTAGATTTAATCATTCTCTTCACATTAATATTAATTTTCCAGTTAATCTTATCAATGCCAATGTAACCAGGAGGAGGCTGAATCTAAGTAACAGGAGGTGGAGGTTTACGTGCACTACCTACACTTTGAAAAACCAGTCTTGGGTAAGAATTAGAAGGATGGGAGACAGGCCTGGCATTGTTTTCGGAAAACGCTCTCGGTTGACAAGTTGGGAAACACATCATTTGGTCTAGTACTTCAAGAAAAGTTAGGTGATTTCTCCATCATGGGTTATAGTAAGGGTATAATGGGTCATTTTTGAGTCTTTAGTAGGCTATGCTCACTTGCTCTTATCCAAGTAGATAACTTCTAAGCAAAGAAAGGACATGAACTCGGTGTATGATCTATGACCTAATAGTGGGAACCAGACACCATCCATGTCTAAGAACTCTGGGGTTGCTGAACAGGTAATCCCTTTAACATGTTCTCTAAGATTACAATCCTATACTCCAGGTGACTCACATCAAAAACAACATGTGTTCCATCCCTACCAAACCTAGAACTTAGACTATCACCCCTAGCCGCTTCCGACTGCATAGTCTTCTCAGCTAAGTCCTCTAAAAATTCGCAAGTAACAGTGGCACTCCTATAAAGAAGCGACCTTGACACATGCTCTGTAACATGGTCAAGTATGTTGCTTAAGTCCTTCATAAACAATTTGGCAAAGATGCGATTATTCTGAACGATAATGGGGACATTGGGCCAATAATTTCTTAAACTTATCTAAGTATTTCCAAAATAATTCCCTTTCTAATTGAACATATTGATTGATGCCATTCCTTAGCTTCACAGTTTTGGTATTAGAAAAATATTTTGTTAAAGCAACTTAACAAAGTCATCACAGGTAGAAATAGAATTAGTAGTCAAGCTATACTTATATCTTTTAGCAGCATCTTTAAAGTAAAAGGAATTAATTTCATTCTCACCACACAACAGGTACATTAGGAAAATGCATCATAGACTATTGTTCTTCAAATTCCCTCAAAAACCTCTAAGCTAGTGAATTTAAGGAGCATTTTAGTGTAATGAGGTCTTAGTTCAAAAGTCACATCAGGATATAGTTTAGGCATGTTAAATCGCGATGGCAAAAGGGCCCCCTGGAGATAAAAAATATCAATTAAGGTCCTCTCTCATGCCATTTCTTTCAATTTAGGTTTAGACTTAGGTTCAAGTTCATGGCCGGATTCAATCATAAAACGTCTTCTTCCGTTAGGGTGTCTAGCCCAACCAATCTTGCAATGCCGACACCTTAGAAGGTTTTTTTCCGTCATTTCTTTTTTTCTAATTCTATTTTTTAAAACAAAAATAGAAAATAAATTAAAATCTAAACAAGCAAAAGCTAAAAATAAAATTAAACAAAAAATAAGACTCCAAATTCAAACTAATTTGCACAAAAAATAAAACTCCTGTTTTTACTGACCTAGATTAGTGCAAAAAAATCAAAGAAGAAAATTATTTCAAAAAATTACAAAAAATTTCAGAAATTCCTACAAATTTCACAAAAAAAACCACCTAGACTCTAAAAATCCCTAGAAACCTGTTAAAAATAACACAAAAACAAAACAAGCACTAGATTAGCACATACAATTTAAAACAAAAACCTAAAACTAGAAAACACCTGCACTGGTTTGTACTGATTTTTCTTCAATTTCAATTTTGGTTTGATTTGCAACTACACCTTTCATGTCCCACTTTTTTCCAACAACAAAAAATTAACCACTAACTAATAAAAGCAAAAATTAACCAAAATAAAATCAAAATTAAAACGCTAAATACAAAAAAAAAAAACACAAGAAATCTACCTGAAGATAATTAAAACTAAATAAACACCCACTAAAAATCAAAATCAAAGACGCACTAATAGGACTCAATCAACTAACTCAAGATCAATTTGCAACCTAAGTTGACAAATTTCATCCGCAGCAACAATGCAAAAAACTTGTAATTTTCGCAAACGTACAGTTTATTATCATAGTACGTGAGCATCAATCCACATGAATGGATTATGAAATTGGGACACTATTCAATTAAAACTATCATATAACTACAACCCGAGAAAAACTCTACTGAAATTAGGCATTGCTTAAGTTTATAACTAAGAAAGAAATTAAGACTCTAAACAAACAAGCCCGTGGCTACAAAAATCCATTGGGAAATAGACAAACTCTTCAGTAGTATCAGGCATTGGTTTAACAATTTCAGCATAAGCAATTAGATTACTAAGTTGAGAGTAATAAAGTGTAAATTAGATTTAATATTTATGAATCAAATTGAAAAGGAAAAAAAAATCACTAGTATAGGACAAAAGGACACAACTCGGAAATAGATGCCCGAAGAACCAACCTCGCAGTAGCGTGTAAATTCGAAACATAGGACCCAGAATCAAGCCTAAACATCTAAATTGAACTCCTCAGGTAATGCCATTAACAAGCTTTAATTTTCAGAACTAAAATACGCAAACTCACAATCGAAAGGAAGTAACTTAGAATTCTAGCTCAAAATTAAACTGAAGGCTTATAATTTCAACTCTAGATCCATATTCTTACTTAGTTAAAACAATTCTCATTACAATTACATGAACTCCAAATTTCTGAAAGTTGGATCTCGAAAACCTAAGCAACAAAATTTAAGAAAGAAAAACTAAACTATTTTATACTACTTACTATCTCCTTAAATTGATCTTGAGACTTCCCGTTATAGCCGAATCTAGTGTCTTCATTGCTTCAATTTAAGTCTCGAATTGAAATCATGAAGCTGCCAAGAGGTGAAACACCTAATTGATTAGACAGCAATAATAATGATGATAGAGATAGGGGTAACAGCTGTTGAGTAATAAGAGTAATTATGGTGAAAAAAGAGCAAGGAAGAACATGGAGGGGGATGTGAGAGAGAGAAAGCTAGGGCAGGGTCGACGCTGGGCCGCCAGTGAATTGGGCTAAAGTACACTTAGGCCTATTCTTCTCGCATTTTGAGTCATAGTTGATCCAACATCTTTCGGTCTATATATATATACATACACACACACACACACACACACATATATATATATATATATACATATATATATATATATATATATATATATATATATATATATATGTATATATATATATATATACATATATATATAAAAGAAATTTAATTATTATTTAAATGTCCAAAAATCCTATAAATTAAAGAAAAATATGTTAAAATTCCAATTTAATTATTTATTTTCAGCAAATAATAGATAATAGGGTATCAAATGACATAATTTCATATTGGATAGTCACATATGAACACAATGTACACATCAACAAACTCTTAGTTCCCCTTTGATGACATTTATACACCATCTTTCAGCCCACTTAAGGAATATGAACAAGCAGGACTGGTAGGACTTCACTTTAGAAGTAAGAAGAACACTCCGCTCTTATTTTTATCATGTTACAAGGTTCACTCAATTAATCTTCCAATCATTCAAGCTATCATGGGCTTGTTAAGATTCCAAATTCTGTACCATTCAAATGCAAAACACTACACGATAAACAAGAGGGCTTTACATGGTTATAATGGGGCTCAGAGTAAAGGGTTAGTGAGGGACAATCGGGCTTGGAAATAAGGAGCTCAAAGCCAAGTGACTACTAAGTAACCGAACACTTCCACCAATAAAACCACATTGTCTCCCAAAACTTATAGCAACTTAAGGCACAACCCTCAATTCAACCACTAGAAATGAGTTGAAATGATGAAGATCAATTATATACAACCATGCCAAACACTCTTATTCACAATATGTTTCCTCTTTTTTTCCTTTTTTTAAAATTTTTTCTTCAATTATTTTTCCTAGGTAACTTTTTGATTTTTAAAATTTTTTTATGCAAATGAAAGGCATTTCCAAATAGTTACAATGAAACACTATCCTTACAATCAAATGGGAAAATCTCACAAATAAGTTAATAAATCCTCTCGCCATACCAAAAGATCTGAAATCAACACCCAAAAGTTACCCATCATGTAACAGAAATGTTACTTCACTAGACTTGTTCAGGTATAGGAAAGGTGTTTTGGCCAAAGGCCAAATGAAAGGGTACACATCAAATGAAAATGGCTAAGGCTTAAAGAACTAGTAAAGAGTAAAACATTTAAATCAGGGTAACAATTTGGCTTATGTGTCTTACAAAACAAATAAATATCTCTATTATATTACTATAACGCATAGGCTAAATGTGATTCTGAAGAGAATCATAGCAAATTCTAGGGATGTAATGGAAGGGACACACATGGAAGAAAATTCAAAACGAACTAATCATGAATTAGTCTTTAAGGCTCAGGATCTCACAGGTTCATATACCAAAGTTAAGATAGCTTGCTTAAGAAATGTTGGACAATAGGACTATGCCGTAAATATCACAGTTTGGACACTATATCTATATACAACCTAACAATTAAGGTAGAATAAAACATAGTCAATTAGAATAACACATATTCCCCAAGATAAAACAGAAATCCTTTTGGACTTTTTCAATTTTTTTCTTTCTTCTTTGAATTTTTCAGTTTTTTCTCAAAGCATACTTTCCGCACTAAATCACACAATGTTCTCATTGGGAGTGAAAGAAAATATAAAAGCAAACTAAAAATGAAAACAAATGTACAAAAAGAAAATAAAAGAAGAAAAGAGAAAGGAAAGGAAAGAAAGTTTAACCAAATTGGGTCATTTGTAACGTCCCCTAATTAAACATGTCTCATTGTTTGCATTTTCCTTAATAAATTCCTGAATTAGGGCTAATAAACTTGATAATAGGGGCATTACCACAGTCCCTATAGGTTTATACGTAGTTAGGCATAGCTTCAACCATACACATTCAGATATGATCTAACCATATATAATCAACTGTTAACCAATATAAGTTTTATACATCACCATATAATCTACACCTCTATCTACTGAAGATTTAAAAATATAGCGACAAAATATAGCTACAGAATATGCATATACTATATCACTATTGATCCATCCAGATTCCCTTACTCAACTTATTCTCTTCAGCTGGTTTGCTAACATAAGAGTAATTCCCTGAGCATTTGCCCAGATCAAAACATGAAAAACGTTTCGAACTGTGAGCTGAAGTTTAGTACATGCATTCCTTTATTATTAAATGATCTCTGCATAAATTGGTTGGGCACCCGCTTGACAATTCAGTTCAAGTTAAAAATAATGAACGAGATGAATGTAAAACAGCATTACTAGTTATTATCTGACGGTGAACCCCTTGACACTGTTACGATCTTTGGATAGGCATACACCTGTTAGGCTAATCGAGGGACCTAACCTGAGGCCGCACGGGTAATTGAAGGACAATTCCTTGTAACTGATAACTAATGGGGCCACTAATTATGTGACAAATCACTAATTAAACTGAATACTTGATGTACTCACGAAAACATTATAATTTTGATAAATATGTTTTGATTGCTAAAGATACAAGCAATGAATGCACCTGAAGTCCTTAAAATGAAATTTCACTTGATAATACTTATGCACAATGGAAACGATAGACCAGACCCCGTTTCTGCTTAAGAAATGTAATTACAAGTAAATATAGTTAGTAAACAACATACACTCCTATAATTTATAATTTTAATGAAAATTAATTAATTAAAAAGGGTATCCACAATTTAAACAATTCAATATAAGATAAGTTAAAGCAAAATGATTTGAAAAAATGAATAAGTTAGGGTCATTGAACTCAAGGTGAAACAAATTAGAGCAAAGTAGACCAAATCGAAATGATTGAGGTGAGAATAAAAAATTTTAATGAATATAAATGGAATATGGGTTTTTTGATATTTCCAAAGTGGATAATGAATGATTTAATGCCAAGAGGGGCATCGTGAGACTCAGGAAAGGTCATATAACCCCAGCTTAGACCGATAGGCACTAATCTTAAATCATCACTCTGCCCACTTCTCAAATTTCATTTTCATGCTCATTTAACTTGGTTTTCCACCCCAAGTAAGCTTCTATAGATAATCAAAGTTGTTAAACTCACTAAACTTTGTAATTTCTTTGCACTATCCATAATTATTTAGAAACTCTTGATAATATCTCTGAATCTCATGATTTATGTCTTCCCTTATATTACTGTTTCGAGGTCTACCTTAGAAAATTTATATCTTTCACCCCTGACCTTAAATTGGGCTATAAAACACCAATAGGAAAAGCTTAAGAAGTTTCTCAACACTTTTTTTCATAGTGCAAAATCGAATCACCACCACATGACCTTCACAAAAAAGCTTAAAGAAAACTATCCATAGCTTCAACGTATTCTATGCAATGTCTGTAAATTGGTCATAACTTTGTCGCCAAAACCTAGAATTAAGTAAATGTAGAGATCATTGAAATATAACTCATTGAGCTATCAAGCGTCCAAAAATCGTAATTTTTTGATGCACCAAACAATACCAGTTTCGTCGCAAAGAGACGCCTGTTTTTGGTCTATTCACAGCCCTATTGTCCATGTTTTCAATCTTTTCTTTGCATACTTCCCCTCTAAAACCCCTCTCTAAAATCACTAAATACTAGTTTGTTCCTTACCTTACAAGGGCATGTTGCTCAAATTTGCTCCATAATCATCTTTATCTAGTTTTGAATTATTCTCTTCTCGAAAACACTTAAAACACACCCCTAATCTCACTTATTTGCATAAATGTACAAAATGACCATTTTTAATCCATTGAATAGATTTCCATGGTTCACTCCTTTTTGCAAAAACTACCCCAAGGCATTATCTAAGTTAAATAACACATCCAAACTTCATTTTCCATCCAGCTATACACAATCAACATATTTGAAACTAAAGATTAGTTAATCCATGCATGATTACTAAAACCCGTGCTTATGACCAACTAGTTCTTGCACTTGAACTTATCTAAAATCAACATAAACATCATGATATCCATTACTAATGCCAAAGATCACAAAATCAAGTACAAAACAATTCAAATCCATCACTTTAACCTTAAGCTTGCATGATCATGAACAACCTCAACCCGTGTATGCTTTCAAGCTTAACCAACAATTAAAATATCAAAATAACACTTGTTTATATCAAGATAACATGATCTATAATCAAATCCAACATAAAAACCTAAAATTAAACATGATTAGGTTAGGATTTACCTCACTTTAAGCTTGGATTTTGAGAGATGGAGGTGATGGAGGTGGTGATTGATGTTTGTTAGAGTTGTGAGTGGTGGCTAGTGGCAAATGGGTGTGGTCAATGGCTGAAGGTGGCTGGTGGTAGGGGCTACTGGTAGCAGCAGGTAGTGGCAGCCACCTAATTCAGCAGTAGCACCGGGGGGAGAAAGAGAAAGAAAAAAGAAAGGAAGAGGAATATGTGTAGCTTAGATGCTTGAAATGTCTTTGAGCTCATCTTATAAGCTTGGCAATATCTACCCATCCAAAATATCTTTTTGTCAATTAAAATTAGGTATAAATGATGGTGATTAACTTAATTTAATTAAACTAATATTTTCAGGCCACCGTTGATCCCACAATCAATTGGATTATAATTCGCGCCCAAATGAATTGGGCCAAATGTAATAAATTTGGGCCCAAATTATTGCATGGCTAAAAATTAAATTTTTGTGATATTATGAACAATAATTTATCGTTTATCATATTTACCAGGGCTTGCTATCGATTTATCTAAAATTGTTACGGTAAATGAAACTGAAATTGCAAAGTGGGGCCTAAAATGAATTCTCCCCCGGGATGATTAAATGAGATAAATAAATATGAAAAATTAATTGCATGGCTTAATTAAATAAATGAATATGATTTAGGGTCCGACTACTATAGCCCTCCTTAAAGAGTTTCGTCCTCAAAACTTATAAGCTTTGTCAAAACATGTAAGGTTATCTCAAATATGTATGGGGACTTGGATTTCACTTCTCCCTCAGTTTCCCAAGTGGCTTTTGAGGAGGTATGATTTTCTTAAAGTACATTGATTAAAGGTATCTGCTTGATGCTTAACTACTTAATCCTGTGATCTAGTATCTGGACTGAGTGCTCTTTAAATACTAGACCCTCAGTAACTGCAATGGGTTTGATTAGGAGTGCATGGTCAGGATCTGAAACGTACTACCTCAGTTGTGAGGTAAGGAACATGTTATGCACGTGTTTGAGTTATATAGGCAGATCTAGTCAACAAGCCATGAGATTCAACCTTTCAATGAACCCGTATGGTATAATAGATCTTGGCCTTAATTTAGTTCATAGTTCAACCTCCTTATACCCTTAGTTGGTGAAACTTTTTGAAAAACCTTATCATCTACCTGAAACTCTAGGAATCTCCTTCTTTTATCAGCATAGCTTTTCTGTCGGTTCCAATAGTTTATTTTCAAGAGTCTTCTGATGACGGTCACCTCACCGAGTGTTTAAGAAGATCTTTATGGCCCAAAAGATGATTTTTTCATTAATGTCTGCCATCATATTAACTTGATGTTTCATGTAGATTTCTCTCCTAGTACTTTTAAAACATCGATCGCTGGGAGTTCCATGCTTTCTTTAAATGCAAATGTTGGTTGTAGGTCGTGAAGTACTACAGGCTCCAACTTAAAAGAATTAGGTCCATTGATATTTTTAGATGCTTGTACATATGACACTAGTTGAATAGCCAAGTTCTCAAGTCCTCACAAGAGGTTCAACTGAGTAATCATTATAGAGTTCAGGGTATGTTATGCCTTTCTAGTTAGGGCATCTGTTATAACATTTGTCTTTCCTGGGTGATATTGGATCTGTAAATCGTAATCTTTAAGCAAGTCTAATCAATACCTTTGTCTCAAATTGAGCTTCTTATGAGTGAAGATATACTTCAAGCTTTGATGATCAGTATAGATCTCATAAGGTACTCCTTACAAGTAATGTTTTTAAATTCTCAGTGCAAAAATCACAACCGCTAATCCTGGGTCATAAGCAGGGTGTTTTTCTCTTATAAGGCCTGAACTATCAAGAGGCATAAGAGACCAGTTTATCTTCTTGCTAACTTTATAGCTTCGTTCAACAAATTGGTCAGGGAAGACGATCTTCCACAAATCCTTCCCAAAAATTGCTCATACCCTCCTAAACCCAAAATTTTTCTAGTCTCAGTACATTGGTGGGCCTTGGGCACTTTATAACTGCTTTCACCTTTTGCAAATCAACCTTAATCCCTTCCTTTGAAACATGATGTTCAAAAAATATCACTTCTTCTAACCAGAACTAATGCTTCTTGTATTTGCTATGTAATTAATCTTTCCTCAAGATCTGTAACACTGTCCCTAAATGAACAGTGTGCTCATCTTTGTTCTTGGAGTATATCAAGATATCCTTTATAAACACCACCATAAACTTGTCTAAATAGGGTCTAAAACTCTATTCATAAGATCCAGAAAGGCCACGGGGCATTGGTCAGGCTAAAAGGCATCATAGTGAATTCACAGTGACCCAAACCTAGTCCTAAGTGCAGTTTTAGGAATGTCTTCAAGTACAATCCTAAGTTGATGGTATCCTAATCTTAAATAAATCTTGAAAAAGACTCCTGCTCCTTACAGTTGATCAAATAAATCATCTATTCGGTGTGATGGGTATTTGTTTTTGATGGTAGTCTTGTTCAGCTTGCTGTAACTGATACACATCCTCAAGGCTCCATCTTTCTTCTTCACAAATAGAACTGGAGCACCCCATCGTGACACACTTTGTCTGATAAATCCCTTCTGTAGTAGCTCATGTAACTAAATCTTCAGTTTTCTAAGCTCTGTTGGGGCCATACAATATGGGGCTTTAGAGATGTGTTGGGCATTAGGGATTAATTTGATCTCAAAATCAATTTCTCTTTGTGGGGCAGTCCCCGTAACTATTTAGAAAAACATCTCTAAAGTCACAACTATAGGGATATTTTCTGCTTTTTCTTCCTTCGGCTGAGGGTCAACAACATAACACCAATACCCAATAGATCCTTGACATAACAGCTCACGTGCTTTCATACTAGAATTTAAAGGACAAGGTTTTTCCTTTCTTTACCCATAAAACATATTTCTCTCCCTTGTTTATTTCTTGAAATAACCTTAAGGTCCTCATAATCTATCTTGATCCGATAAGTACACAACCTGCTCATTTTCAGAATGATATCAAAGTCTGGTGAGTCAAATTAAATTAAGACTCTAGGGAATACTATAATACTATCCCACCAATAGTAGTTGGAACAAGTTTATAAGAGATAGAATACTAAACTCTAGAGTCAATGGGTAACTTAATTCAATAGTTGGTTTTTGTCTCCTTATTTTCAAGGTTCAGTTGCATGGCATATCGAGTGGATGTAAATGAATGACTGGAAATTGAATTAATCAATACACAAAATGGCTATGAAATTAAAAAGAGAGTTCTAGTAACTATCATACCAGAGGTGGCAACTTCCTTCTTGTTCAACATATAAGCCCTTCCTATAGCTACGGGCCTTAATGATGTGAGCCCTTATCTACAGCCTTCAGTCTTTGGGGACAGGAAATAATAAGGTGCTTTGGGCTACCATACTACACGTATTTGTTAGTTCCCACTTGGCACTCATAAGTGGTGTGGTTAGTTCTTTCACATTTCCCATAAGGCTCTGTAGAGCCTGCAGGTCGACTCTTGGGAGGAGTGGGAGTAGGCTTCTTCTAGTTTACACTCTCACTTAGAGCTTCCTGCTCGATCCACTTCCTCTTCTGATTAATCAAGTTCAATGCCCTCAACTCAGTCTTTGCTCATTCCACTTCAACTGCTCGCTCATATAACTCTTGATAGGTAAGGATCGGTTAACCAGCTAGCCGGTTGTGAGCATAGAAAGCTAATCCCTCTTCAAATCTTCTGATCTTTACTTTTTCAGATGACACAAACTCCGAAACAAACCTGAATAGTTCTGTAAACTTGCTAGCATACTGCATCAAAGTCATACTGCGACTCATCTTCAGTTTCATGAATTCTTTCTCCTTTTGCTATGGAACCACAACTGGGTAAAATTTAGCACTCAGTTCTTATGGAAATCTACTCCATGTGAAGTCAGGCCCCAAGAGCTTATTCTTAATAGTGTTCCACCAAATATCGACTTCACCAGTTAGATAAAATGTCTCAATGTTTACCTTTTAATCCTTTGGAACTTTTACTACAGTGAAAATTTTCTCTACTCTTCTAATCCATTCCTCAAGTTCCACTGGGTCATGCCTTCCATCATAGACTTTAGGGTTGCGCTGGGCTACCCCATCTGCTAGTCTATCGTCCTTAGGAGGGATGTCAGTAGGTTCTAGGGGAATTCATTTCATAAGCTCAGAAACTAAAGTATGCCAGTAATTAGGGGTCCTAATGTTATCAGCCAACTCAGGGGGAATCAGGGCCATTCCACCAAGGTTTGGTGCCATATTATACGAAGCTTGGTTACCTAACCCCTAACCCTAGTCAGAGTTATCTCCTATGTGGGCCTCCACATTGCCTTGCACAGGTTCAGACATTCTGGCTATTCACTAAACAGAGTAATTCAATTCCTTTACTACAGCCATTATATAAGATAAGCATACACAAGGGCCCACATGTACGTACTATAACGCTATAAAACTCAGGAAAGGGATTCTTTATGTGGACTACCATACTAGCATATAGTAAAGAGATGCAAGTGGCCACAAAAGTAACCGATAAGATAGTCATTGCATATGGATCTATCTAACAAAGCAAAATATAAGAGAAGAACATGTGCGAGATAAGCAGACAATACTATTGTGATAAATCTCCAACGATATCATAATAACCCTTACTAACCAACTTTCTCATTCTCCTAACTCTACTCTCCATACTCTATATCCCATTAAGGAAGACCGAACTTGGCTTTGATGCTAAATCTGTAATGCCCCCAAATTAAACATGTTTCACTGCTTGCTTTTGCCTTAATAAATCCATCAATTAGGGCTACAACTCGATGATGGGGGCACTACCACCATCCATAAAGGACAAGGTTTGAAACATGTTTACTATAAATAACATAGTTAGGCATAGCTTCAGCCATACACATTCACATATGATCTAACCATATAAAATCGACTGTTAACCAACATAAACACCACTGTAAAATAATTCACCATATAATCTACACCTCCATCCACTGAAGATTTCAAAATACAGCTCCAAAATTTGCATATATTATGTCATTGTTGATCCATCCAGATTCCCTTACTCAACGTATTCTCTTCAACTGATTTGCTATAATGAGGGCAATTCTCTGAGCATTTACCTAAAACAAAACATGAAAAATATTTTGAACTGTGAGCCAAAGCTCAGTACATGCATTACTATGTTGTTAAATAATCTATGCATAAATTGGTTGGGCACCCAATTTACAATTCATTTCAAGTTAAAATAGTGAATGAGATGAACGTAAAACTGTATTGTTAGTTATCATCTGATAGTGAACCTCTTGATACTGTTACTTGCTAGGTCGATCAGGAGATCTAACTTGAGGTTGCGCGGGTAATTAAAGGGCAATGCCTTACAATTGATACCTGATGAGGTCACTAATTACGTGATAAATTACTAATTAAACTGAATCATTGATGTACATACTAAAATATTATAATTTTAATAAATACATTCTGATTTCCAAAGATACAGGCAATGGACGTACCTGAAGTCTTTAAAATGCAATTTCAATTGATAATTCTTATGCACAACGGAAACGATAGAGTAGGCCCCGCTTTTGCATAAGAAATGTAATTATAGGTAGTGAACAACAATCACTCCCATAATTTATAACTTTAATGGAAATTTATTAATAAAAAGGGCATCCACAATTCAAACAACTCAAGATAAGATAAGTTACACCAAAATGATTTGAAAAAATGAACAAGTTAGGGTCATTGAACTCGAGGTAAAACAAATTGGAGCAAAGTAGACCAAATTGAAATGATTGAGGTGACAATGAAACGATTTTAATGGATATAAATGGAATATGGGTTTTTTGATATTTCTAAAATGGATAATAAAAGGTTTAATTCCAAGAGGGATGTCATGAGGTTCAAGAAAGCTCATATAACCCTAGCTTGGCCCGATAGGCACTAATCTTAAGTCATCACTCTGCCCGCTTCTCAAATTTCATTGTCATGCTCATTTAACTTGATGTTCGATCCCACGTAAGCTTCTATACACCATCAAAGTTGTTCAACTCACTAAACTTTGTAATTTCTTTGTAATATCCATAATTATTTCGAAACTCCTGATAATATCTCCAAATCTCACGATTTCTATCTTTCCTCATATAACCGTTTCAAGGTCCACCTCAGAAAATTCATATCTTTCATGATGGACCTGAAATTGGGTTATAAAACCCCAATATGAAAAGCTTAAGAAATTCTGCAACCGAATCACCACCGCATGACCTTTAAAATAATGCTTAAATAAAACCGTGCATAGCTTTAACGTATATTGTGTAGTCTCTGTAAATTGGGCATAACTTTGTCGACAAAACTCAGAATCAAGTAATTCTAGGGATCATTGAAAGATAACTCATTGACTTATCGATCTTCCAAAAATCATAATTTTTTGACAAACCAAATAGTCTCAACTTTGTCACAAAGAGACACCTGTGTTTGGTCTGTTCACAGCCCCATTGTCCATGTTTTCAATCTTTTCTTTGCATAATTCCCCTCTAAAACCCCTCTCTAAAATCACTAAAAAATGGTTTGTTCCTTATCATCACCTTACAAAGCTATGTTACTCAAATTTACTCCATAATCACCTTCATCTAGTTTTCAATTTTTCTCTTTACAAAAACACTTAAAACACACCCCTAGTCTCACTCATTTGCACAATTGCACAAAATCACCATCTTTAATCCATTGAAGAAATTTTCATAATTCGCTTCTTTTTGCAAAAATCACCTTAAGGCATTATCCAAGTTGGAAGTAAATATTGAAAAATGTCTTAAATTAAATGCAACACATATTAATAAAAAGAACAAATGTCTCTATAATTACTTTATATATTTTTTTATTCAGGACAAGAATCTACTTGATCTAATACAGGCACGATTATGAGACCATCAACAATAAAGATAATATACTCAGGAATAGAGTGAAGAGGCTAGCAATGGAATTCCATGATCAACAATAAGCACAAATGAATGCGAATGTAAATCAAAATCTAGTGCCAGAAGCATAGATACATGATTAAGTTGTTGCACATTGTTGTTGCTTTACTCAGGCTAATTTTAAACTACTCTTTGTAAAGTATTTCATATCTTTTGGTGTGCTAAAACTTCATTATGGTGAACTACTGTTTTGCGATATTGAATATTCAATCACCAAAACCAAAACAATTTCACATGGTAAGCAACATCACTAGAACTAGGGATGAAAAAAATTGTAAATTTTAGTGCATTGTGATGTAAAACTAGTGAGTTGGAAGGCTTCTACAGTGAGCAACAACTTAAAATAATGTAGATACTAATATGATACAGACATGCAACTAATATTAACAAAGTGTTTCATATATTCTGGTGCACTCAATCTCATTATCAAAAAATACTATTCTTTTATATTGTCAAATCACCTAAAAAAAAGGTATAAAAAATTTTGTAAACTTTAGTGAGGTAAAGGATAATATTAGTGGGTTTTGATGCCTTTGTAATGAGCAACATATTGTAAACTTAAAAAAGTATTCCAAATGATCTACTAAATTAGAACAGATATATAAACGTCATCTCGTAGCCTAACAAAAACAACTTACTTAAGAAACACAAATTTATTGAGAACTATCATAGTATTACCAAACCATCATAATGGCAAAAAAGTCTACAACTTATAAATCCAATGCGAACCACAAAAAAAAAAAAAAAAAGAGTTTGCAAAACCTATGAAAAACTTAAAGTTGAATTACAATAAAACTATTATATGAGCTAAATGCAACATCTTTCATTAATGGTAAAAGCCAATGCAATCTCTTTAACCCTGCAAACACAGATTTGTTTAGTGAGGAAACTAATATTTTCAGTGAACACACAAGGAAATCATAAAAATATACAAAATGGAAACACTATAATCACACCAAAAGAAAATTACTTATTGACACAAAATTCATACTGGATTTACAATTAACCGGCTTGAAAAAACTAAAAGAACATATTCATTTATATTTATATCATGATAAGAAATCAAACTCACACAAGAAAACATCTCTTGCAGAAGTAACAAAATAGGTAAGGAGAAAATTACCCTTAAATGTTAGGAGGTTCATGAAGAGGATTTAGCTGATTGGTAAGCATGCTACCCCCACTTGGCTACCTCAATCTTTCATCAAAAATCAAGCAAAACACTGTATACATATCGTTGAAATATACAGCTGCATTAGATGCACCAACAGGAACAACCTAAAATACCACACAAAAAATACTCTTAGGGAGCACATCCACATTTTTAGTGAGCCAAGTACAAATTTAGCGAGCATGTAGTATGACAGAGATTATGGGTAAAAACAAAATTTTAGTGAGCTCATGCATATCTTTAGTGAGCAAATACAAAATCTTAATGAGTATATCGACATTTTTATTAAGGAAAAACACGAATTCAGTGACCTAAAAAAGATGTTATAATGAAATATATAACTTATTCACTGCGATTATACAAATAATTTAACCTGATTTTGATGCTTCTCCTCCATTCCTTAAGCAAAGTCTTGCCTTCATTGATCATACAATGTTAGACATCTTCTCTAAAGTACTATTTCACCTTACATTCCTTTGACCTTTCTTTTTAGAACCTTTAGGATGGCGAACGATTTGATTACTAGCACTTGCCTGCTAATCATATTCTGCCTCAGAAACATGAACTAAACTGACAACAACACCAACATTGACTTTTAACTTACTAAAAGCCTCTGCATATAGATTTCTTGCTTTGAGATTAGCTTCACTTACAAGAAGAACTGAACCAAATTGTCTATGCATTGAACTCTCTATATATAACTAGGAACACCAATAGCATTACTACTTGAAGCTTCTTCTACAGCCCGAGGGGGTTTAGCTATCCTAGTCCATCATTTTAAAATATATTGATTAGGGACTTTAGGCACACGAGAACATTGAAAATACGTAGATAATGGCAGCAAAGAATACCACTCTTAGTGTACTTTTTACGATCACAATTAATATTTTGATCTAGAAAATTGAACATATCCACAAACCCAAACTTCTTCAAAAATTCATTCTCATAGACAACATAAACATGTCTATACCATAAAGACTCTCAGTTCAGCTAGGGATATCTTGACGACACCTTTCATCTCTACTGTATTCATTCCCAAAAACTTTGTAAAGATTATTTGTTTAGATTTTCACAGCATGCTGCAAAAAACTAACATGAGACAGAAACATCATAGGGAAACCATCATTACATCCTTCTCCTTGATCCTCCACTCAGTCTCAACATCATAGAATATTATAGAAATCAAATAAATCATAAGTAACATTGACTCACTTTGATAAAGAAGCATTTGTAGACTCACTTTTCTATGAAAGATGCCACCAGAAAAAAATCCTTGCAAAAAGCTAGACACCACTTTTCTTTCAACCAATGTAGTCTAATAAACCAAGAATTATCAGTACATTTATAATCCTTGACCAGGCTAAAATAGGTAAAAAATTTGTGAAAACATTACTGAAAAATAATAAATTAGTGAACAAAATCATGTAACATTAGTGAGGAGAAAATGAAAACAATAATACAAGAGAGGAAAAGTCTAAAAACAACATAGCTCAGTTACTCTAACAAAAATTAAACTTTGCTTCTGTGTCACATCTCATCAAAAGATGGTCAAACTTATTAAGAAATCCACCCAAAACCCTAAGTGACCAATATTCTTTTTTGAATTCTCTAAGATATGGCAATTACATAATTGATGCTTCGCCAAAGAGAAGACCTTCTCAATAGCATTTGCCACAGAAAATGTTTGATCGATCATCATGGTTTTAGGCTACACATTATCCATAGTTGCCAAATGCTTTGAACAAACAAACAAAATTCTCAATGTTCTAGTTCATCAAGAAACCACATCCAACCCTAACATTCTTCGCATGATGATTCATACAAACAGAAGGTGTGCACATCATTTCATAATGGTTGATTCTACATGTTGTCTCAAATGCAAGGAGACCACAAAACAATAAATAATCACATGTTATTTATGAAACTCTCCAAAAGAAGCTCATCAACAATCATCCTTATCTAATTTAAACTTATAAAAAAAAACTTTGCTCATTAAGACACCTATTTTTCTAAAACACACATCAAATGATTGGCATCACCCCTGTCTAAAGTCCTTTGACTTAATTTGCAACACTGTTATAGGCAGCCCTTTCGAAAAATCTGAGTAATGGAGACCTCTCAACCTCATTTCTTAGAAGCTGATAAGCATGAGAAACTTTCATACTATTTCTTCTCATCTTTTGAAAAAAATCAATACGAGTTTCGTCAACTTTTTATGTGACCTCAGCTTATGAACCTTATCTTACAAAAGCAATTCATGGTGACAAATCATGCCATGCTTCTTACAAACCCGTTAACCATTAGCTTCAATGCAAAAAATAGCCTTAGCCTTACACTTACACCTATAACTTCGTTTAGCAAATGTCTTACCTTTTTTTCAAGGATATCTTTTAGAACTCTGTTTGATGCAGCAAAACTCCCTTGAACACACCTCTTATGAACCCTCTCTCCTTCTCAACTTATCAAATCGTATAGAAAAACCCTTACGAAAAGCATCCTCAGTGTATACATCAAATCCTTCATCCAGAGAATGGACCCTTTTACTAATCATTTCTGATTCATCAACCTCCTTAACTTTAATAACACATTCAGGATCAATAGCCACATATTTTCCCTTATCAAACACAACAAAATTTGATACATGAGCCATAGTATTACCATTATCAGGCATAACACAATTGCACCCAGAAGCTACACCTTCCCATTTCAAAGCACCAACAGAATTAAACCAACCTATAACATATTCCCCTACATCAATAACCTCAACAATAATCTAATATGATATGCCTAGAAAAAATTAAGAATCATTTGCAAAAACAAACATAATTTTTGTATTGAGCTAAACTACATATTTAGTAAGCAAAACAATTGATTCTAGTGAGCTTTTTTTCCACCCCTCTATGATAGATGGTTATATTTAGTGAGCACAAGCTTAATCTTAGTGAGTTAAACATATTTTTTAGTGAGCACAAGCTTAATCCTAGTAAGTAGAAAGTTATAGTTTATCGATATGTGATGTATATTTAAATACTTAAACAACACAGAAAAAAGCTTAATTGTTATTAAACATAACATCTATTTTAGTTGGATATATCAACAAAACAAGTTATTTGTACTAGAGACAATGTTTTTTTCGTGAACTAAAAGCTATCTTTAGTGAGCACCGAATTATTTATAGTGAGCTGCTTTTTTCCTATTAGGCAAAGTTATATTTGGTGAGTTAAACATAACTTTTTAGTGAGGTATATATTATTGAATACTAATGTGCACATACATGTTATTTATTAATGATTAAACATATTGTTAAAGAGTTGAACTTGTTTTCCCGTGAGCTAAACTTTGTTTATTGAGCATTAATCAGATATCATGTATATAATATAAAGGTGAATGGTACAAATGGGTTACAATATATTGACAGATGTCACATTATTGTTCGCTCTATTCTTTTTTTAAAAAATTCTTTAATCCCAAGTGTAATAACAATAAGGATTTAATGCGCTCTTTTAATACTAAAATTTAAAAGTAAAAAACAGTTTTACTATTAAATTTAGTTTATAATAAATAGTTTTGAAAACTAAAAAATTCCTTTACAATAAAATGATATAAAACAATAAAAGTATTGATAAATTATTAAATTATTATGATTATTTTTTAGGTACTACATATACATGAGCCACGTAACTAAATGAAAGTCATAAATTCACTTTTCTATTTAACACAACTATATAGATTATAGGTTCACTTCAGTGTCAGTATTTTTCTTGGAATTTATGCAGAATCTAATGTTGAAATCATGAACCAAGAACATTAAAAATATGACGTGAATAATAGTAAAATATTACAATTTCATTAATTATTATAATTCCATAAATATTTATTTTAAAATTCTATTTGTATCTATAATAATTGCATATTATAGTACAGGTTAGATCTCATCAATGATAAATTATTTTTATTTTATTATTATTAAATAAACACTAATAATAACCTCTGCAAAGCATGGGATTCACCCTAGTAAAGAAGTAATCCTAACGCACCACAACTGAACCCAAAAAAAAAAGGAATAATTGCAACCAACATTGAAAAATCAACTAATAAAAAACCACAAACATTCAAACATTGAACTACATTATTGCTTGAGAAGAAAGAATCACAACAACGAATACAATCCAATTCAAAAATCGCAAAATTAGGTCATCATAACACAAAATTATAACACAAAAAATGCAAAACAGAAACTAAGAATGCAGACTGACAAAGGATAACCAGAGCTGACGGAGAGCTCCTTTTGGAAAAATCTTCAAGATTAATATGCTCATTGAGATCAAAACTAGTTATTAATCCATGCAATTGAAATCAACCAAACCAAAAATGCCATATCCAAATGAAAAAAGGAAAAAAAGAGCACGGTAAACTAGAGTAGAGCGAAGGTTCCCAGCAAAACATGAAAGTTTTTTTTTTTAAAAAAAAACTACCAAGAGGAAAGGGGGAGAAAAAGTTTGGCTTGGTGAAAAGGATGAAATCAAGGAGAGTCACGTGCAGTTCAAGAGAAAATCGACAGCACACAATAATTTTGCACTAGTTCTAAGTAATCTAGTTAAGGTTGGGTAGTGCATGTTTTTCCAGGTATGGTCATCCTAGTTGTTGCCTATAACAAGTGCAGTTATCAGTGAATTCAATTATGAAATGAGTTATTGTTAGTAATGTCATGTTAGATTTAACAAATTTTAAATTTTTAGATTATTCTTGATCAAGGAAAAGTTCAAGTCAGATCTCATTCAATTCAATTTAATTGAAATTTGTAATTCTTATATAGAGCAAATTCATAAAATTAAAGGATTTTTCTTGCAATTGGTAACATATATAATTCCATTAGAAAGTGAAGCGGAGTGTGTAGATTAGGTTCTTGATTGTTGAATTAATTTATGCAGCTTAACTAGAATGTAACTTGACTGCTTATTATTTCAACTATTTAGGGTTTACAATTTTAGTTGTTAAACTTTAGAGTGAATGTAAACTGTAATGCTATAAGAGGGCAGGTTATGCTCTTAATAGACCTTGATTCAATGACTTGTGTTACAAGAGCATGATTCTAAGGTCTGTCTATGGGAGTGTGAAGTGTGGCCGCTCCAAAGAGTTATAGGGCTCGGCTTGATGCATTCATAAAGGATATGGACACATGGCCAAATAATTGTGTCAAACTGTTACGTGTAAATTGAGACTTGTGCGTGCAATGTATCCAATTAATCAAAAAGGCTGTATAGTTAAGAATTGTCTACTATTACATTCAGGTTATTTGAAATTATGATCACTAAATGAAAGTTCAAATCATAAGATACTTTTATTATGGATGAATCTCCAGATTTGCTCGGATGTTACTATGTATTTATCTTATTTCTTGAATCTCAGGGGATTATATATCTTGAAAAGGTGGGGGATTGTTGAGGATTTTTCAATAATAGAGAAAAAGTAGCGACCGTGGGCCTTGGTGGCCACCACGGGGTGCCCGTGGTGTGGTTGCTTTTCTAGTTTAGCTTAATAGGGGGCAATGGACTCCATGGCCTATTCATAGTCCCCCCATAGTCTGTGGTGAGCAATTTTCCTGTATATCATATCCGAATTGATGCTTCCTAAGTCAAAAGAATGTGTCTTTTTATGATACCCGCCTAAACTAGTCTCCCTTCATGTTAATGAGACATGTATATAAGGAAGAAGAATGCATATAAGTGAACATATATAATCTATGTAAGTGATTGCAGCACTTCATTGATTGAACATTGAGAAACCTTAGACAATACACTTGTTTCTTCAGCATCTTATCCCCAAGATTGTTTGTGGTACATCAAACAAGTCTTAGGGAAAGGATCCTTCATGAGTTGTTGAAATATCTAGTACTACATTCAACCCATTTCTCTAACAATTTTTGCTAATTTTGGAAAGAAAAATCTTTCATTGTCTATATTATTTTTTCTAAACCTTGAAAACCAAAAATAAAGATATTTGGAGGTCCCAAACAAGGAATCATAATAATAGTTTAAGACTCTTCTAATAATGGAACAAAAAAGGCAATTATGTGATAGCAACATATGGCAACTAGTTAGCCAGAGAAAAGAGTTTGTTTTGTTTTAACATATCTTTAGACAAGTTTCATATGTTTGCACTAAAAAAAATTCATATGTAATTTATTTTTAATGATAAACACAAATTATGAGATGATTGTTGAATGGGTCAATTGTTTTTCATAAGGATGCTCAAATTTAGATTCTTTTTCTTCAAGTCAAAAGAAAAATTTAGGCGGATTAAATATTAGTTATCACACTTCTTTTTTTTTTTTTTTAAAAAAGAGCAATATTAGTCACGGCGCTAGAGTTCATACATCCTTAGGATTCATGGAGCGCTTTTAACATTTCTTACAAATTATCTACTAGCAAGATTGTCATTATGTTAACATAATATAAGAATAAAAATATAATTTTTATATCTATTTTTTATCAATTATGCCAACTACTATTTATCTACCATTTAAATTTTTTTTATGAAGTATCATTATTGGAATTCAATCTACACCCAGCAAAAGTGACTCAAACCAAATGACCAAAATCGAACAACCCAGAATCTTACTCAAACTGACACCCAAAAGAAATGATCCAAATCGAACCAAATCTAACCCAGCCTAAGCATTTTCCATTGAAGCTATTTTTCTTTGCAACAAAAGCTTATTGAATCGAAAATCAACCAACCTAAAATCAACCCGAACATAAAATAACCTGACTCGGCATCAAAACTGAACTGAATCTCTTTAACCCAAACATGACCCGATGTAAGCCCAAACCGAATAATCCATTTGAAAGGTGTAATTCATCTCACTCGACTACTGATGACATGTTGTATAAGAACAACAATCCAGTACCAACCCTTTTAGATTTTGTCAAAATATTAATTTCTAGCTGGATAATTGGTGTGCTAATGATAGTTTAGTGAATTTGCTTAATATTACTGATCACTCCCTTATGAATACCTCTTTAAGTATATCGCATGTCAAGACAAGAAGAAAAGAAGGGGATGTTGCCAAACTCCAACCACCAGCGAATCTAGTCCAATTACAGTTGATTCTCACAATGCCTATTCCCTTTAACCCTGTCCCTAACTCAGCTTGTTGGGGACTATTAGGATGGTGATTTCTTAACAAAATCAGCAACTCGGGTAGCACACGGGTTGGATTCTATAAATCCATTATTGTGGGAGTATAATTGGATTTGAAAAGTAGACATCATGCTAAAGTTAAACTTCTTCTATGACAACTCTATCATGCATCAATTCCCACCAAAGGAACTATGTCTAACGGAGGTATGGATATTATCCCTTTTATCCTTTTTGTCAAACTAATACTGAGGATGCAAATCATCTTTTTTTGCATTGTCATATTACACAGGAATGTTAGAGACTGGCAAACTCCCATAATTGGATAAATGCTAGTTTCCTAACAATCCATCATAGTAGTATCTTATATACGTTAAGTAATCTGAGAACAGGAACATCTGCAAACTACTTTCGAGTAAATGGAAAACAAGTAATGGCATGATATTTCGCGATAAAACACCTAATCTAGGAAGCACATTAATAAGAGTAAGAAAAAGCTTGCAACAAAAGGCATGTTAGACATAAACCCTCACAACCACTACAACCACCAACCTAAAAACATTTAGTTGTAAATCGTAAGAAGACTTATTGGGTAGCATAGAGAAGACCACAAGGCAGGTACACCAAAATCAATTTTAATGGATCCAAAACTTCAAGAGGAGTAGGAGGAGGTGTCATCATTTGCTACTGGAAAGCAAGATTTATTCAAGCATCAGCATTCAAGTTGGAAGCAGCATCAGCTTTAGTAGCGTAAGCAATAGCTATGGCAAATAGCATCAAAGCAGTAACACAAGCAAATTTTACTGATATACTTATTGAGGAAGACAACAAAATTCTCATCCAAGCAATTCAAGGTCACATTTAGCCACCATGGGAGATTCAAGTCTTGGTACAAGATATTCACACTTATATTAAGCTTTGTTACAAGGTTACTATTACTCATAGTTTTAGGCAGGCAAATTATGTTGTTGACTAGCTAGCAAAACATGGTTCGCCATTGCATTCCATGGTAATGTAGAATGAGGCTTCGCATAGGGATCTTCATTATATCCTTTATGAGCATAATCTAGGGGGAACCCTTGAGAGAAAGGTTGCTTAGATTGTATTACTTATCTTTCTTACCTAAAAAAAGTCCTCAAGAGTGTATTCCATAAATGATTTCTAGCCTCACATACATCCCTTTCTCTAGGTTTTAGGGGGGAACAAGGGTAAAACACCCCAGCCCAACATAATAGAAAATCATTTTTTCTTCTTTAACATGTAAACATATAAAAGGTCCCAAAACATCAACTTTTCACACTTTTAATTGGCTCATTGCTTTTTTTCTTTCAATCTTCCCTTTATATGATGATTCCCTTCACCTAACCACACCCTCCCTCACTTGAATTTTCTCTCTCGTTCCACTATAAACCAAATAAAGGTGGTTGCATTCTCAAAGTACACCAAACCTACACTTCTCTTAGTCAAAACCCTTTTTTTTCCTCTCTCTAAAGTTTCTTCATTTCTCATAAATCAAGGAATAATGATCCATATGATCTCCACGACCCATTAGACCACCTAACCCATGAAGATCTCTTCTTCCCATTTTCTAACACTACTAATTCTCATAATTGCCAATATTATCGAACCCTCCATAAGGGTGTGGGTTTGGAGCCTGTAACTTAATAATGGCTTCATACATTGATCCATGGATTTCAACTCCCTCTATAGAAACCTAAGGTTTTTCCCCATTTCTTCTGACGTGTTATCTTCTATCATAGGTGGCGACACTGTTCATGGTGAGAAAATGGACATGGAGGAGAAGGAGGTGGTAGCTGCCACGCAAGTGGGGAGAACTACCTTGGCACGCCTAACTCCACCTCTTCCTCCTCTATTGAGGTTAGTGCTACTGATGATGATTCAATAGGGATGAGGCATGAGAAGGGTGGCAGAAGCCAGACTAAAGATTATGAAGGCTATGGTGCCAATGATCAAAGAAAGGGTAAACTCATCAATTATTAATTTGATAACATAAAAGAAAATAAAGTCATTTTCCCTAGATTTGGATTGTTAAGAATGATATGTTATTCCCTTCGTCCCATATTCATGGTGAAAAACCCTACTTTTTTAGTTTCATATTAATGTCAAAGTTTGCTTTTCCAGAACTTAACATTGTCTTTATTAGTTAAAATATGATTTTAATAATTTGAAGGCTTTTAATAATTATTTTCATATATGTGCTGGAGCTGGCTACCAATATGGGATAGAGGGAGTAAATGATTTTTTTAGTATTTTCCTTTTTTCTATTTTTAAGAATGAGAATGGATGGCTTGGATGGATGTAGTAGTTGAACCAATCGAAGACTATGCACCCCCACCCCTCAAGTACGAACTTCATTAGACAATATGCTAAGTGATTGATATTATTGGGTTCACATTCAATAATTCCTTAGCTTGGCTCATAACCAATAATCCAAATTACTATGGTGATTAGGATTATGCTCACAAGTCAAAGTAAACCTAAGGGGAACTATGACCATATACAGAAATGTCTACCATGTATATTGCATTCTTATACTAAAATTATGGACATATTAATCACTTTTAGAAAACTATGAATATTAATTGAAGACAATAGTTATTTTTTATTTTATTGTAAACAAAAGAAAATCATAAAATTTAATGCCATATCATATTTCCATAAGCCATAATTCACAGACTAAAAATATTATTTTAACGTAAATTTTATTAGTTGCCCATTTCTACTAATAAATTATGCAAGAATATGTCATCTCATAGAAGCTATTATGTCCTTTGAAACTATATTAAAATTTATGCTCAAGGCTCTCCTTATTATGTGTGCTAATGTGAACCAATTCCAAATGAAATAAAGGAAACAAGAAGTGGGAGACAAAGCAAAGAGAGCCAAGATTCACGTTCGTGATAAAGAGTGAGGTGGATCATCACAAAAATGGATGTAGATGGAGAAAATACGGGAAGAAGGTCGTGAAGAGCAATCCTTATCTTAGGTACGTTGATATATTAAATCACATAGAGGTCTTATCTTTTCCTTTGCTTTTACCACTTTTGTTATGGCTTACCCAAATTGGGTATCTAGCTATGGCGCCGCATGGAAATGCGTTTTCACATGATGTGAATGTGTGTGATTAGTGTTCTTCACATTTGTTTTGATTTGCTACATGTTCTTAATCCACACTCACACGTACATAACTTACCCATTTTAAGCTACTGGTCTCAGATTTAACTCCCTCTATTTATAAAAATTTATTTATGTCTCAGTCATCCTTATAAGATTCTTTAATTGATCCATAATATTTTAAAAAATTGGATAAGCTACGTCTTTTATAATCCTCATGCATTTAAGTATTCAAAATAATAAGAAAAATTAGAATATGTAAATTTAATATATGAATTCGCTTGGACTGTCATTGTCAAATTATAAGAATTGACTGGTCAATGTTGAATGGATTTGAAGTTTTAGCGGTCTCGCTATGTGTAGAATGACTTTGCCGGCACTTGCATGCAATCCTTCTAGAGTATGAAACCTATTCCTAAAATGTCAATGATGACCTTAAACGTTTGGCTAAATGGTGTGTGAATATGGTATCAGAGCCTTTTTGGACGAGAGGTCTCATTTCAAATCTCAATAAATCTCAACAACCATTATATTGAATCATTGCGTAAGACATAAGGAGCATCTGCAACAACCATGCTTTAAGCCCAAAGGATAATCACGTGAGGGGCACATTCAGAATATAGAACTTATTCCTAAACCTTCAAATGTGCTAGAGTTTACTACTAACACGGGACGGAGGCGTGTATGATTAATTTAGTACTTTCATTAATTCTAATTTTAAGAATGAGAATGGAAGGCATGGATGAATGTACTAGTTGAGATTGAACTTATCAAAGACTACTTGCCCCCTCTAGCAAGTACGACCTTCATTAGACAATACGCCAAATGATTGATATTATTAGGTTCACATTTAACAATTCCTTAGCTTGGCTCATGACCAACCATCTAAACCACTGTGGTGATTAGGATTATACTCATTAATCAAAGTAAATCAGGAAAACTATGACCATGTACAGAAATGCCTTCTATGTTGTATATTGCATTCTTATACTAAAATTATATACATATTAATCATTTTTAGAAAATTATAAATGTTAATTACAATTTAATGCAACATCATGTTTCCATCTACCATAATCACTGCCTAAAAATATTGTCTTAACATAAATTTTCTTAATGATCCATTTCTACTAATAAATTATGTAAGAATATGCCATCTCATTGAAGCTATTATGTTCTTTGAAACTATATTAAAGTTTGTGTTCAAGGCTTTCCTTATTGTATGTGCGAATGTGAACCAATTCCAATAAAAATAAGGGGAAGAAGAAGGGGGAGAAGAAGCACAGAGAGACAATATTCATGTTCGTGATAAAGAGAGAGGCGAATCATCTCGAAGATCAATTGATGGAGACCATCCTTTAAAGCCTTCTGAACCACATTTATTAAGCGCACAGGAGCCAGCAAGCACTAAGGAGATAACGGAAGTTCATGCTTTGGTCAGAGACACCCTAAACCAGTCTGACAACAATCTGCCCAGTTCATCCGAAAAATGATTCGATTTTGTCTGTCTTTTGGGGCCAGCAGCTAAAGGGATGATTGATTGTTTTGATCACTTTCCTTTCGTTTAAGGAGTTAAATTTCTAATAAAATAAGTTGCAAGGCTTTTGGACACTATTTGGTTAGGTAAATGGCAAGAGTTTTCTAGTAGTGCAAAACTGGTGGCAATCCAGCAATGTTTAGTTTGGGGGAAAATTAAGTGGACCAAACAAAGTCCAATCTTTTTGAAACTTTAGAGAATGAAAGAAGACATGAAAATTTATCAAATAACATACCCAAAGTTTCCCCAAAGCACCCCCTTGTGCTGCCTTTATCCAGCCTAAAGTACAAGAAAATACCCTTTTACCCAGTTTCAAGCTAGCCGTGCAGAAGAGTCTTATTTCTTGGGTTCCCACTTGTACTAGTTGCTGATTTTGAATTACATTGATGTAATAGGCTTCTTGTAAGCTTGACATCTCATTTAGTTTAGTCATTAGTCCTAATAAGGTGGCGACAGTTAGATTAGATGGGTTAGTGTACTTAGGTCACTGATTTGATCCTTCCCTCTTTCGAAGGTATACTCTCCATCTCCTAGCTGAGTTTTGAAGGTTTGGCTGGATTAGCTCCTTTAAAACCAGTCAAGGCCTGTTGTAAATTAGATTTGGATGAATGTAGATTGAGTTTGAAAAACTCTTTCTCTCTCAAATTCTAGTGTTGTATCTTGAACTTGGCAACTCAAATGATCTCTAGGTCTCTTTATCGCAATTAGAGGGTGATTAGTTTCTATAATCTAATTGATCTAAACAGCTTGCCCAAGTGTGTTTAAGGGTGGCTCGTCGGATTATCCCTTACTAAACTCACTTGCTTATCCCATTTGGCCTACCTCGCTCACATTATGACCCACACTTACATTTTGTCCAGATTCTAGTCCTTTACTTCTTTGGTGATTTAAGAGCTTGTGAGGCAAGAATACATCAAGTGGCATCACAGCTTGGCTACCTTCTTATGGCCCTAGCGTCCAAAGCCAAAATTCAACCTTAGCCAAACACAGAACCATCCTACAATGCACTCTCTCTCAAATATGTCTTCTAGCCTCACACTGGAGCAAGTGGCTAAACAAGCCCTTAAAGAAAAGGCTGAAATTCAGGCAAGAGTCAAGTATTTACAATCTCAACTAGGCCAACTCATATAAGAGAAAAGGAGAAACCTAAGAAGTCCAAGAAGCTCTAGCAAACAAGAGGACTCAGATGATTCTAAGGGGAGCAACCTGGTTGGATATTCAAGTGATGATGAGTATGAAAAGAGATCAAGAAGGCACCATAGGCCTAGAGAAAGAAGTTACATTAATTTCAAGGTGGACATTCCGAAATTTGAAGGCCAACTAGATCCGGACCTCTTCTTATGTTGGCTTTAAACAGTTGAAAGAGTCTTTGAGTTTAAAGACATTCCGGAAGAAAAGAAGGTAAAGGTTGTTGCTTTTTAGCTTAGAAAGTATGCATCCATTTGGTGGTCTAATGTAGTTTCTAAGAGAGCAAGGAAGGGAAAGGGGCAAATCAAGACTTAGGAGAAAATGAAAGCCAAACTCAAATTCAAATTCCTTCCCCCCCCGCCCCAATTATCTTCAAGATGACTTCTTTAAACTCCACCAATTTAAACAAGGTTCTAAGAGTATAGAAGAGTATACTAGAGACTTTGAACAACTTCTCTTGAAATCTGATTTGAAGAGGGTGAATCACAAACCTTGATAAGGTATCTAAGTGGGCTAGATGAAGAAATTGCTCATGTAGTGGAGTTACACTTGTATACTTCCTTAGATGAGCTTAACACTTTAGCTCACAAAGTGGAGTTGCAAAAGAAGCTCAAGGGCAAGGGTAAGGCCTCCAAGCCTAACCCATAGCCTTTTACCTTCCAAAAACCCCCTCTTGCTACCGCAAAATCCCTCTCAAACACAAACACAAAACCCCCACAAACCACTGCCCCTCAAACTCCCTCTAAACTGCTATCAAAGCCCACGGACAAGAAGAGATGTTTTAGATGTCAAGGCCTTAGTCACTTTGCCTCCGACTACATAAACAAGAGGGTGGTGTCTTTGGCCGAATATAAAGCTTCCTTTAAGGAGCTAAATGAGGAAGGAGAGGAAGAGGAGAAAGGGCTTTTCTTGAATGAAGCTCTAGAGGAGGTTGAGAAAGGGTCAGATGAAGGGGAAATGCTTGGGATTAGGCGAGCATTAAGTGACCTAGCTTCCCAAAACAACTTAGAACAAAGGGAGAACATCTTCCATACTCAGTGCACCATGAATAGGAAGGTGTGTTTTCTCATCATTGATGGGGGAAGTTGCGCTAATGTGGCCTGCAAGACCATGGTGGAAAAACTCAAGCTTGAGGTCTCACCTAATCCAAGCCCATGTACCATACAATGGCTCAATGTAGGTAAAGGCTTGTAAATCGCTTCTCGGTGTTTGCTTACCTTGTCCCTTAGGAAAAATTATAAGAATGAGATATGGTGTGACATTGTGCCCATGGATGTTTGTCACGTCCTTTTGGGATGTCCTTAGCTCTTTGACAGAAGAGTTATGCATGATGGTCGCCTAAACAATACACTTTCACCAAAGACCACAAGAAAATCACCCTTACCCTTCTCAAGCCTACCTCCCAAAGCAAACCCCAAGAGACTCCAAGAATGGATGTCTTTCTTACTACCCTAATGCACTCTCAACTCTATGAGTTTGAAGCAAACAAAGAATGGATTCTACTTAGCTAAGAAACGGCCGAAGCTAAGGTGTTTTCCCATCCTTTGCTTATCCCTCTCTTTAAAGCCTTTGAACATGTGTTTCCAAGTGAAGTACCCCACAGCCTACCTCCCAGAAGGTTAATTCAATACAAAATTGACCTCATCCCCGGTCCCACACTCCCAAATAAGCCGGCCTACCAAATGAACCCTCAAGAAACTCAAGAGGTACAATGGCAAGTTAATGAGCTTCTATATAAGGGCTTGATCCAAGAGAGCCTTAGTCCTTATGCCATTCTAGTCTTACTTGTGCCCAAAAAGGATGGTAGTATGAGGATGTATATGGATAATGGGGTAATCAACAAGATTACTATCTAATATAGCTATCCCATCCCAAGGTTAGAGGACCTTTTTGATGAGTTTCATGGAGCGACTATCTTTTCTAAGATTGATCTTAGAAATGACTACTATCAAATTCGGATCGATGAGGGAGATGAATGGAGATGGCTTTCAAAACCAAAGGAGGCCTTTATGAGTGTCTTGTTATCCCCTTTGTTTTGACTAATTCACCAAGCACTTTCATGAGACTTATGAATCATGTTCTTAATCCCGTCATTGGCAAGTATGTGATGGTATACTTCTATGATATCTTGGTGTGTAGCCGAAGTGAAGAACATGCTAAGCATTTGAGACAAGTCTTGAGTATTCTAGCTCAAGAGAAACTCTATGGAAACTTGGAGAAATGCCACTTCTTCTACTCACAAGTTATATTCTTGGGATATGCAATCTCGGCTCAAGGTATTCATGGTGATTAAGATAAGATCAAGGACATCTGTGAGTGGCCAACTCTAACCTCAATCTAATAAGTCCGAAGTTTCCATGGTCTAGCCTCTTTCTATAGGAGGTTTGTCAAGAATTTTAGCACCATTGTGGCTCCTATGACCCAAGTGCTCATAGCCAAGAGGTTTGACTGCACCGAACAAGCTCAAAAGGCCTTTGAGGAAATCAAGCTCAAGCTCACTAGTGCATCGATCCTAGCCCTTCCAAGCTTCTCCAAAGTGTTTAAATAAAATGTGATGCCTCCGGGGTGGGGATAGGGGCTGTTTTGTCCCGAGAAAAGAGGCTCGTGGCCTTCTTTAATGAAAACCTCAATGATGCCAAAAGAAAGTATTCTACTTATGACAAGGCATTCTATGCCATAGTGAGCGCTTTAGAGCATTGGAGGCACTATTTGGTGGGAGGAGAATTTATTCTCCATTCAGACCAGGAGGCCCTCATGTTCATTCAAGGCCAACATAAGCTCAATCCAAGGCATACAAAGTGGGTAGAGTACCTACAATCCTTCCACTTTATGATTCACAACAAAGCCGGTAAAACGAACAAGGGAGTGGATGCTTTATCAAGGAGGTATCTTCTTCTCTCTACGTTGGAATTTAAAGTACTTGACTTTGAGTGTGTGAAGGAAATGTACGCCAAAGATGAAGATTTCAAGGAAATCCTTAAAAAATGCTCTCAACATGCTCACGGCTTTTTTCATTTGGAGAATAGGTTTCTCCTCAAGGGCACTCGACTTTACATACTAAGAAGTGGATTCCGGGAGCTTTTGATTCAAGAACTCCACGGAGGAGCCTTAGCAGGACATTTTGGGGTGGAAAGGACTTGTCCAATGCTCAAGGAGTATTACCATTAGCCAAAAATGTCCAAGGATGTACAGAACTATGTCAAAAGGGGCTCCACTTGGCAACTAGCCAAGGGTCACCTGTGGCCTCGAAGCCTTTACTCACCACTCCCGATTCCTCAAGGCCCTTGGGAAGATGTAATGTAACATCCGAATTTCTAATTCCTTTCTTTATTACTGGAATTAACCTAGGTGGTAGCGAAAAACCTAACTGGGGTGTTACCACCGTATTTCTTTCTTGGAAGTGCCAGACTGAGCATCAATTAAAGCTCCAATGTAACTACATCCTCCAATCAAACTTCAGTTTGAGTCTTACAACAATATAACACAGTCTAACCTGAATCACAATTCTTAAAACAAGTCTAAACATAAATTAAACAAACTCTACTAAATTTGATTTCATGGCCTTGCACTAATTCGAGTTCCCATCCCCATGCTTGTACACTTCACCTGAAAACAAAACAGTTTACAAAAAATGAGATAGACTCAAAAAAAACCACCCTTAATAGTAAAGGTATGCACACAAATTCATTTGAAAAACATTCTATGGAGGGGGCACAAGTATAGCACAGATATACATTCTTAGTAGAAGCACACAGTATTCCCATTTTCTTTATTCATTTTCAGGTCAACAAGGGTGAGCGACCACATTGGGTCTCACGACCTGCGCTTGGCTTTAACGCAGCCATTTAACCTTAACCTGGCCTACCGTCACCTAGACAGCTACCGCTTAACCATACCTTGACCTACCATTAGTATGGACGGTTATCGCTTAACCATACCCTGGCCTACTGCCCATATAGACAGTCACCGTCAACCTGGCCCGCATCCATCAAAAGGGTATGTGCCCACTCACATGCATGCACTATTTTTGGGGAAGGCTAATGACCTTTAATAACATCAACATAGCTCATAGTATCACCCATAAAGCCATTTATTTATACACTAATACTTGCTCTTAAATTTCAAGTCAACACGCACATTCAAACCCGACCCAGTTCGATCCCCAAAGCATTTCTATGATATATATGTTTTTCTTTGCATCACAATCAGTCCAAATGCTCAAACGCACACTGATATAGCAAGATAACTCAACATAAGCCACATAACCATTTCATTCCATGTTCAACTAGTAAAATCCAAAATTCTATGTATAACAAAGACATGCCAAGATAGCCTTTACCATTCTCATCAAACACATTTTTCAAACAACTTCGGGGAAGGGTTAGGGTATGATTGTTACCTGGAATCCGTATAATTACGAGCTCGGTTTCTTAATTGGGCCTAATAGTCAACACCTGGACCAAACCAGCGTTTGCACTTAGTCTAAATCTCACGAACCACAACTGCAGCCCATTCCCCACGTATGATATTTTTTCCACAATTTTTAGACACCCTTAAGAATTTCTAATATAGCTAAACCTAAATCCAGATTGGGTCAGAATCTGAGCTCAACTTCTAGAGCCCACATCTCTAGTTCCAAACGTCAAAACTCCGAGTTCTTACCTATTCTAGAAAGTCCAGTTCGTCCTCTACAATTCCTATGTTTAGTGTTTCTCCCAAATCTGTCAACTATTGGGTCGAAAAACCTCAAAGAATCGATGCTGTCATTGGCTACACAAATCTGGGCAGTCCTCGATAAATCGGTCATAACTCACTCAATTCAACTTTGATTTCCTCGATTTAAAAACCAGATTACTCAGCACATTGTGAACTACTACCATCAAAATTTCATCATTTTTGGGTTACTGCACTATCATGGGTTGAATTTTTAAAAACGATTACGCTTAGTCCCAAATCAGAGGTATGCTGTCCACTATGTCCCCATTCAAATGGCTTCTTTTGGCTCGGTTTTTCCACCATGATGGGTCACCCATCTGCCCACGCCTATACTAATGATTTATAAGTCCCCTAACTAACTCAAATCAAGCCAAAGTCAAAACTTCAATCAACGAAAACAAAAACATCACTAAAGCTTACCTTGAGTCGGTTTTTAAAAAGAAGATGATTCCCCCGTCACTCACTTCAATTTTAAATCAAGCAAAGGAGGAGGAGGGGCGTGTGGTGGTGGCAGCTGAGAGATGGCGGCTGTGTGGCAGTGCGAGGCGGTTGGGTGGTGGCGCACTACGAGGGCAGTGAGAGGGATTGAGATCACAGTGAGAGAGAGAGAGAGAGAGAGAGAGATCACGGTGAGAGCGAGAGAACCCGCGAGGGAGAGAGAGAGCACACGAGGGGGAGAGAGAGAGCACGCAAGGGAGAGAATGTGGGTGGGGTTGAGGGGTGGCCGACTACTGGGGTTTAGGTAGGGGAGGGGTGGGCGGCCACATAGGGGGAGAGAGGCATTTGAGTGGGAGGGAACACTAGGTTATGGTAAATTATGGGGGAATGAAATACATTCAAATTTAAAAATAAAAAAATATAAGCGGGAAAAAGGTAAATAAATTTTGAACAAAATAAATTGTAAACAAAATAAAAGTAACGACCGCAAAATCCTCCTTTTTTTTTCTCCAAAAGAAAACTTATCATTTTGAAATAAATTGGCTTAACTTGAGTCACATACTCCCTGTCGATCCACACCAAATGAAATAAATGTTCGGCCCATGCCAAAAATTTAAATCTCTTCAAAATGAATTTTCGGGGTTTTACGTACTACCTACTTAAGAAAGTTTCGTCCTCGAAACTTCAATAATGTACACCAACAAAGTAGTCTATAAAAATGAATTTTCGGGGTTTTACATGCTACCCCCCCTTAAGGAAGTTTCCAACCCGACCCAAATGTCAATCGTTCTTGACAAACACAATACCGTACGACTATGACTTTTCCGAGACTCTACATACTACCCCCCTTAAGGGGGTTTCATCCCTGAAACTTTAATAATTTACGACCACACGAAAACTCCACGATAATGAATGGAGAATATACCAATCGTGACGTTCGGAGCATTCTCCACTTCTTCCTTGTGCATCACCTAAACTCTGCCCCCAGTGTTTCGCGGTGGTTGGTTGGGGGGTCTAGCCTAGTTCTGCTACGATGCTCGGGCTTGTTGATTTGGGTTAGTCGCCTGCCCACCCCTATCCTACTGCTAAGGCTACTTTCCCTCATGGCCCTGGCTGGCAGATGGTGAGGGATGTGGGCAATCACGTATCTGATGTTGGAGACTCCCGCAGTGGTAGCACCTCTTAATCGAACGGCATTCTCAGGCGTAATGTCCTGGCTTTCTACAAGCATTGTAGGTCACCCTGGCTCGATTGTTAGGATGCTGGAGTCCACGCGCATCGTTATTAAAAAAGTGGTTCTTAGGAGGCCTCTTGTATGGCTCTTGCGAGTGACAGTTCTTCCGTTGATCCTCTTTTCTCTTGATTCCACGCTGCTCATTGAAGTAGTTGTTCCTTTCCCTCATCGCCCTCTCCACATTCACCGCAGTGTCATACAGGTCCACATAGGAGGTGTACTGACGCACTGACATCCTCTCCTTGATGTCAGGGTTGAGTCCGGCCTCAAAACAGTTCATCTTCAGCCTCTCATCAGCTACAAAGGCCGGGGAAAAATGGGAAAGTTCCATGAACTTAGAGGCATATTCTAGCACACTCGTTCGCCCTTGTTGCAGCTGTATAAATTCGTTCTCCTTTGCCTTCAAGAGCGATACAAGATAGAAATGGTCCTTAATTAGTTCTTTAAACCTCCTCCAGTCGAATCTAGGCTCATGCTACCTCTCCCGTACAGTAGCCATCATAGGTCAGCCTTGTCCTTAAGATAAAACACAGCAAAGCCCACCTTCCACTCCTCAGGGCATTGGAGAGCATCAGACAACTTCTCTATGCCCCGGATCCAATCCTCAAAGGTCTTGGGTCAGGGGTGCCATTGTAGACGGGTGGGTTGTGACTAGCAAATATTTTGAACATGTACAAGTTGTCCTCCTCGACCTTCTTCTCCTTAACCTCTATCAGTTTCTACAGGTGCTTGTTCTATCGTTGCAGCTGCTCTTTTCTGCAGTAGCTCCAGCACTAGGAGGATGGTAAGCTCTGCTCCCGTAGGTAAGTTGGTTTCATCTACTTGACTACGAGACCCATTCCCATTCCTGGGGCGGAGGGCTTCCAGTTGATCCCTCGGACTAGCCATGGGGATGCCCGAGTTCACATGGGTTCTCGAAGTGGGGTGGGATCTGGTCTGAGGTTCATCGGTGTTTCCTGTCTTCCTACTCGGGGAACAAGTTGAGTTTAGTCTCTCTCCTAATCGTTCGCGACACACATACTACTCTAGTTCAGTAAAACATCGTATACCACTATATCATGCAAAATTTTAATGTAGGCTTTTGTTCACAGTCATATCAACTCTGCCACGCTCACGTGGTCCAGTCACTTTAGCACATGTCTCATATACATCATGTTGGCAACACATTCACATAGCTCACATATTCACAGATAACGAGCATGAGCATCCAGGTAACTTAGAAAATTTTAATTGCATTGACTTAAAATCATAAATGTTTTACACCAATACTTTTCATTACATAAATATTTGATGACTTTCTTAGCCATAATAGCTGAGCAAAAGAACAGAATGAGAAGCTAACCAACACAGTCCTATGAAGCAAAACTTAAATCAGCTACTAGCATCTACTGTCTAGGGGAGTCTATTGGATATGTACCCTGACACATCCTAGCACATCTGCCCCACTTTCGGTAGTAACCTTAGGCTCGGGTTGCTCCTCAACTGGATCTTTCTCCAGGTCTTCCTCTATCTACTATTTCTCCTCCGGGTCCTCGTCTACTAGGGGTTCCCCCTCAGATTCTTCATCTTATAGGGACTCTTCCTCAGGTTTCTCCTCAAGGTCTTCCTCAAGGTCTTCCTCTTCTATAGGTTCTTTCTTATCTTCGTTAGCAGTGGGTGAAGGGGGTTGGTCATAGGGGCCTTTCTCTGTTAAGTAATCTACTAACTCAGTCACACTCATTCTCATGGGTTGCCAGTCACACCAATAACACCTCCCCCACCGGCGAACCTCCCGAGCCCTGGGGTGCAACTCATCGGCCCTGTATCGCGACTATGGGTCTCTCTTAAGGGTTAAAAGGAGGAAGAATGTTTGGTTCTCCTCAAACCTCAGGCAACTATTGGTTACAACCTCCACATGCCTAATTATCATCCTCCCAAAATGCCGGACATGCTCCTACATAACCAAACCCAGCTTCTTAGCTATCCACTCATGAAGGCAATTGCCCTTCACATGCTGACAGTGTTGGGTACCCTCCATCCCTATAAAGAGTATCAATTAAATCTTTAATGCAACTATATCCTCCGATTAAACTTTAGTATGTGTCTTACAATAATATAACAAAGTCCAACCTGAACCACAATCCTTAAAACAAGTCTAAACATTAACTAAATAAACTCAACTAAATTTGATTTTATGGCCTTACACTAATTCGAGTTCCCATCCCTATGCTCGTGCACTTCACTTGAAAACAAAATAGTTTACAAAAAATGAGATAGACTCAATAACAACCCACCCTAATAGTAAAGGTATGCACACAAATTCATTCAAAAAAACATTCTAGGGAGGGGGCACAAGTATAGCTCCCATATACATTCTCAGTAGAAGCACACAGTAATCCCGTTTTCTTTTATTCATTTTCAGGTCAACAAGGGTGAGCGACCCCATAAGGTCTCATGGCTTGTGCTTGGATTTAACGCAGCTGCTTAACCTCAACCTAGCCTACAGTCACCTAGACGGTTACCGCTTAACCGTACCCTGGCCTACCGTCAGTATGGACAGTTACCGCTTAAACATACCCTGACCTACCGTTAGTACAAACGGTTATTGCTTAACCATACCCTGGCCTACTGCCCATATCAACAGTTATCGCTAACCTGGCTCATGTCTATCAAAAGGGCACGTGGTCGCTCAGATGCATGCACTTTTCATAAGGAAGGCTAACGACCTTCAATAACATCAACATAACTCACAGTCTCACCCATAAAGCCGTTTATTTATATATTCATACTTGATCTTAAATTTCAAATCAACACACACATTTGAACCCGACTCAGTTCGATCCCCAAGGTATTTCCACAATATATATATTTTTCTTTGCAACACAATTAGTCCAAATGCCTACATGCACACTGATATAGCAGGATAACTAAACACAAGCCACACAACCATTTCATTCCATGTTCAACTAGTAAAATCCACAATTCCACATACAAAGACATGCAAAGACAGCCCTTACCATTCTCATCAAACACATTTTTCAAACAACTTTGGGGAAAGGTTATGGCATGATTGTTACATGGAATCTGTACAATTACGGGCTCAGTTTCTTAATTGTGCCTAATAGTTAGTACCCGGACCAAAACAGTATTCGTACTTTGTCCAAATCTTATGAACCACAACTACAACCCATTCCCCACTTATGATAATTTTTCTACAATTTTTAGACACCCTTAGGAATTTCCAACGTAGCTAAACCTAAATCTAGATTTGGTTAGAATCTAGGCTCAACTTCCAGGCCCACATCTCTAGTTCTCGACATCAAAGCTCTGAGTTCTTACCCATTCTGGAAAGGCCAATCCATCCTCTACAATTCCTATGTTCAGTATTTCTCCTAAATCTACCAACTACTAGGTTGAAACCCTCAAAGAACCTATGCTATCACTGGCTGTCTAGATCTGTACAGTCCTCGGTAAATCGATCATAAATCACTCCATACAATTCCGACTTCCTCAATTCAAAAACCAGATTACTTAGCACATTCTAACCTAGCTAGAGTTCAAAGTTCATGATTTTTGGGCTACTACACTATCGTGAGTCAAATTTTTAAAAATGGTCAGAGGTATGTTGTCCACTATGTCCCCTTTCAAATGGCTTCTTTTGGTTCGGTTTTTCCACCATGATGGGTTGCCTATCTGCCCACGCCCATACTAATGATTTCTAAGTCTCCTAAGCAACCCAAATTAAGCCAAAGATCAAAATTTCAATCAATGAAAACAAAAACATCATTGAAGCTTACCTTGAGTCGGTTTTTGAAAAGAAGATGATTCCCTCATCACCCACTCCGATTTTAAATCAAGCAAATGAGGAGGAGGGGCGTGTGGTGGCGGCGGCTGAGAGACAGCAGTTACGTGGCAGTGCACGGTGGTTAGGTGGTGGCGCACTAGGCGGGCAGTAAGAGGGAGAGAGATCACGGTGAGAGAGAGAGAGAACACGCGAGGGAGAGAGAGAGCACGCAAGGGAAAGAGTGTGAGTGGGGGTGAGGGGTGGCCGGCCACTAGGGTTTAGGTGGCGGAGGGGTGGACAGCCACTAGGGGGGAGAGAGGAGTTTGAGTGGTAGGGAACACTAGGTTAGGATAAATTGGGAGGGAATGTAATATATTCAAAATTCAAAAAAAAAATATGCGAGGGAAAAAGATAAATAAATTTTAAGCAAAATAAATTGTAAACAAAATAAAAGTAAAGACCACAAAATTCTCCTTTTTTTTCTTTTAAAAGCAAACATATCATTTTGAAATAAATTGGGTTGACTTGAGTGACACACTCCCTGTCGATCCACACCGAAAGAAATAAATGGTCGGTCCATGCCAAAAATTTAAATTGCCCCAAAATGAATTTCCGTGGCTTTACATGTAAGCTTAGATTTTATCACCGATTTGCCAAGAACACAAAGGCATAAGGATTCTATTGTGGTGGTAGTGGATAGATTCTAAAAAATGGCTCACTTTGAAGCATGTCACATCGCCAATAATGTATCCCATATCGCAAACATGTCCTTTAAAGAGATTGGTCACCTCCATGGTATACCAAGAAGCATGGTGTCAGATGGGGATACCATGTTTTTGAGCCACTTTTGGCTCATCTTATGGAGAAAGCTAGGCACTCATCTCAACTTCTCACCCAAAAACGGATAGCCAAACCAAAGTGACCAATAGAAATTTGGGCACTTTACTTCAGGTTTTAGTCTAGAAGAGCGTCAAAGGGCGAGATGAGTTGCTCTCCCATGCCGAATTTGCCTTCAATTAAGCATCTAGCAGAGCCACTAGCCTTTCTCCCTTCCAAGTGGGACTTATTCCTATCCCTAATCCCTAATCTCCCTTCAAAGACTCCATTGGACCTTGTTCCTATCCCTAATCCAACTATGTGTATTTGGGAGGTCGAGAAACGAGCTAAGGAAATTTAAGATCTTCATGCCAAGATAAGGGAGAGAATTGAAAAGTCCAATGATTAAGGCATGTACCACTCCAACACACATAGGAAGGAGGCTCATTTTTCGCCTGGAGACTTAGTGCCGATACACATAAGGAAGGAAAGGTTCCCTAACAAATGCAAATTCAAACTCATGCAAAGATCAGATGGCCCCTTTGAGATCCTTAAGAAGATTGGTCCAAATGCATACAAAGTGGATCTTCCTTGTGCATATGTGGTACCTGTCACCTTCAATGTGGCTAACCTTAATCCATATTATGAGGAAAATGAAGAACTTTTGAGTTTGAGGTCAAGCTCCAACCAAGCCGGGGTGTATGATGGGGACTACCCTTTAGAGCCTTTTAAACCACATTCATTAAGCCCACAGGAGCGAACAAGCACCAAGGAGATAAAGGAAGTTCAAGCCTAGGCTAGAGACACCCTAAACCAGTGTAGCAGCAATCTGCCCAGTTCATCCAAAAAATGACTTGGTTTTGTCTGTCTTTTGGGGCTAGCTGCTGAAGGGACGATTGACTATTTTGATCCCTCTCCTTAAGTTTGAGGAGTCAACTTTCATATAAAGCAATTTTCAAGGGTTTTGAACATCATTTGGTTAGTCAAATAGCAAGATTATTCCAGTAGTGCACAATTGGTGGCAATCCAACGCTGTTCAGTTTGGGGGAAAATTAAGTGGACCAAATGAAGTTCAATCTTTTTAAAACTTTAGGGAATGAAAGAAGACATGAAAATTTATCAAATAACATACCCAAAGTTCCCCCAAAGCACCCCCTTGTGCTGCCTTTATCCAGCCTAAACTACAAGAAAATACCCTTTTACTCAGTTTCAAGCTAGCTGTGGAGAAAGGTCTTGTTTCTTGGGTTTCCACTTGTACTACTTGCTGATTTTAAATTACATTGATGTAATAGGCTGCCTTGTAAGCTTGACCCCTCATTTGGTTAAATCATTAGTCCTAATGAGGTGGCCAAAGATATACGAGATGGGTTAGTGTACTTAGGTGATTGATTTGATCCTTCCCTCTTTCCTAAGTACTCTTAGTCCCCTAGCAAATCTTTGAAGGTATGAATGGATGGAGTAGCTCCTTTAAAACCAGCCTCAAGTCCCTTTTGTAAATCAGATCTGGATGAATGCAAATTGAGTTTGAAAAACTCTCTCTCTCAAATCCTAGTGTTGTATTTTCAGCATGACAACTCAGGTGGGTCTTTGGGTCTCTTTATCTCATCTTGAAGGTGATTAATTTCTGTAAACTAATTGATCTAGAGAGATTGCCCAGGTGTGTTCAAGGGTGGCCGATCGGATTATCCCTTGCTAAATTCACTTGCTTATCCTATTTGACTTAACTCACTCACATTCTGACTGACACTTACATTCTGTCCAGATTCTAGTCCTTTGTTTCTTTTATCATTTGAGAGCTTGTAAGGCAAGAACACATTATGGATATAGATGGAGAAAACACAAGCACAAGGTTATGAAGAACAGTCCTTATCCTGGGTACGTGAATCTCTCGAATCACATAGAGGCCTTGTCTTTTCCTTTACTTTTATCACTTTTGGTGCAGCTTACTAGATTAGGTAGCTAGCTATGGCACCACAAAGAAATATGTTTTCACATGATGTGAATGTGTGTGATTAGCGTTCTTCACATTTGTTTTGATTTGCAACATGGCCTAAATCCACGCTCATGTATAAATAACGTAGCTATTGTAGAGTAGTTGTCTGAGATTTAAAGCCCTCTATGTATAGAAAAGAAAGCTTTTATATGTTTTAGTTTGCTTTTTAAGTTTCCTTGATTGATCCATGATATTTTACATAACTGGATATGATGTATTTTTCATACTCCTCACGCATTTATCTATTCAAAATAATTATAAAAAATTAGAATATGTAAATTTAAGATATGAATCCACTTGGACTATCATTGGTATGTTATAAGATTTGACTGGTCAATTTTAGATTGATTTGAAGTTTAAGTGTCTAGCCATGCATTGAATGGCTCTTTTAGCACTTTTATGCAGTCCTATTAGCGCATAAAACCTATTCCTAAATTATCAATAACGAACTTAAACTTTTCACTAAGATGGTATGTGATCATGGTATCAGAGCCCTTTTGTACGAGAGATCTTATGTTCGAATCTTAGTAGCCTCATATTGAATCATCGTGCAAGACATAAGGAGCATCTACAACAACCACGTTTTAAGACCAAAGGATAATTGCATGAGGGCTCTTTTTAGAATATAAAACTTATCCTGAACCTTCAACCATCATCATATGTTTTTTTGTTACGATGGTTAGTGAACAAATCCTAATTATAACAATATTATGATGGATGGAACTTTTCCTATAAAAAATGAGGTGGAACTTTGTGTCCCATATAACTCACCCAAAATTTTCAATCGTATCTTCACGTTGGACCTATAATCCTATGAGTTCATGCTATTTCAAATAATAGCGGAAGGATAAAATAGAGAACCATGGTCATAAATTGTATAAATATGTATACATAAGAAAATTAATTCAATCAACAAAATTTTCAAAAGTTGTTTTTGAAGATTAAATATGAAACTCGCTTCATCCTTATAATTAACATATTATACATATCCTTTAAGCACCCAAAGAAAAGAACTACATATTATTTATGTATCTATATAACTATGTCTAAAATAGAGTGACTGCATATGCTTTTGCCAAGTGCCTTAATTTTATTGGTTAGGATATTAAATATTCTTCGTTCGTTTTGTCTACATTTTGCCTTTTGGCTTGTATATAATTCTTTTTTCAAAAAAAATTAGCACACTTTGCAAGACACTTCATTTCCTCCCAAATCAATTACTAAGAAATTAGAAATATGACACATGCATAAACCCTCAAAATTCATAAATAAGAATTATTTAAGCAACAAAAACTTTAAATAATGAAAATGGCAGTATGCATTAA
The DNA here is from genome assembly GCA_029747015.1 of Carnegiea gigantea. NCBI lineage: Eukaryota > Viridiplantae > Streptophyta > Magnoliopsida > Caryophyllales > Cactaceae > Carnegiea > Carnegiea gigantea. The sequence continues at coordinate 201,102 of JAKOGI010001061.1, forward strand.
GTTTTGATAATTTTGAATATTGACATATTATTTAACTTAACTCTTACATTGCAAGGACAATAGTTATAGTAGACTTCTAATTTGAACTACAGTATATTCAACTCTAGTAACATGTTTTCCTTGGTTCTGAGTAGGCACTTAGTGCTACTTATTTGCTTTCCTCTTCTCCTACACTTACCACATCAAGATAACTTTGAAAACATTACTAAGTTATATCTCTATTATTTCAGATAAATCTACAAACAAGTGGTTTTGCTTTGGCAGTCAATGTATTTGGCAAATGAATAATTTTTTCAAGAGTTATTAACAATGCACAACACAAAAATGCATGGCGAAGAAGAAAGCTAACCGATCAGTCCAAGACCCTTTGCTTTTGATAACAACCTATGAAGGCCAACACAACCACCTAGTTCCAACCACATTATATGGCATGTTGTTGCTGTTCTCTACCTATACTCTATGCTGACACCACTATCTACTCCGTTAAGCTTTCCTCAAGATTTCCTAGTGCAACTAGGCATGGTTATAGTGCTAGCATTGCTTCCCCCTTTCAATTACGTCCCCATATCAAAGTTAGGAACAACAGGTTCCAACTAATGAGTATAGGCTTTCATAAGACATGGTTCGTCCTTTCTTCCTCGAAGAAGGGCCTTAGTCTTTTTTTTTTTTTTTGCCCTATTGATTACTCTGGAGAGATATTTGCAAGTATGTATGCCAATGAGTTGCATAACTACTGAGGATCTATTATGACTAAGTCAATTAATCAATTCAACTAGAGATTGTATCCTATATATATACGAATACAACATAATGTTTTTTATTGACTATATACTGTTGAATTGATCAATTGAAGATAATCGTAGGATCTTCCTGTTGCTAGAATAAATTTTGCTTTTGGCTTTGATTTATTTCTCGTTGAAGCAATCAACTTTTTATAATGTCAAAAAGTCATTGTCATTTATCTATTCTTGTTTTCTTTTGGGGGGTTGGTAAACAATTTTCTAGTTAGCTCATTAATTATAGAAAGGTTAATGGGCTAATAGCCAAACAGATGAAAGGACGGTTAATGAACCACGGCGAATATCCATTTCCCACTTCCTAGACTTCCATAGTTAGAATGAGCTCTCTGAGACCTAGAATGTTTCAGATAGCACCATGTGAAAACTTCATTAAATTCAATAACAATTGTACAAGAAAAAGTTAAGTAGAAATGAGAAAAGTTTGTAAAGTGAGATTGTAGTGAGAGACAGAGAGAGATGCAGAGAGAGAGTGAGAGAGGGGTGTAGCTCTCCACTCTAGAATTATACAAATGAGGAACCTATAGCGGAAACAACATATACATAAGTTGTCATGCTAGCTAGAATCAAACATTTAAAAATAACATCTACTAAGTAGCACAAAATTAATTTTAACAAAATATAGTACAATGTCCTCAACACCCCCATCCTCTCAAGCTGAGGGATGTACTGGTGTAAAACACATGCCCTGTTTTGACATGAGTGACCAAAACTACTAGGAAGGCAAAATTCTAGAAAAGCTGTCTACTAACTAAGACTTTGTTGGCAAATAAATATGCTGGAAGAGTCCTCCAAGCACCTTCTCGATTGTAGAATGATGAGATATGTCAATATGTTTGATGCATCCATCAAAAGCAAACAAAGGAAGATACACCTTGCTCATCCAAATGTCTAACCATCCATGTAATCTCTAATGCAGTTGTAGTCATGGCTCTGTACTATGCCTCAAAGGAAGATTGAGCAATAGTAGTTTCTTTCCTGGACTTCCAGCTAATAGGAGGAGTTACCAAATAATAGCTAGTAACCAGTAACAAACTTTCTGCTAGTAGGACATTAAGGCCAATTAGAACAAAATAAATGACCCTTCAATACAAGTGCGCTAACTTAAGCCTAGATTGTTAATAATGAATTTAGCATGACAACATCCATAAAATTCTTAACAATATTATTCTCAGAAAATTGGAACCATTGCGAAAAATATTATCCACATAAACTGCTAGAATACAAAAATATAAAATTATAATCCTTTTTATCTTAAGTATTGATTACAAAAAATGACCCTGTCGTTATGAAATATGAGATTAGATTCATGGTGATGGAACAACCTTAAGAACGGCAAAAACCATCATTAGGCATTTGCTTTATATGGGCCTCCACTAGAAATTCATCTTAAAACTTTTGGTTACATTGGAAATTTTTTTTTTGATGAATTTAGTCTTGTTTTGAAATAAAGTATTAAGAAGATGTGTTTGGTAGCCACTTATTAACAAGTCATCTTATAATATAACCAAAAGTACGAGAAAGCGATAAATTTAGTAACCTCTTTTATCATGAGCATATTTTTATGCCATGAATTAGAAGAAATAAATATGAAATTAAGAATTGACAGAGCATCAAAACAAAACACAAGAACAAAAATGCATGGAGTGAAAAATGAAGTAATAAGCAAATCATTATCTTGAGTTTATGGCCCTTATGGACTATCTCGATCCGAGTCACTTAGTGATGCAATGATGTCCTTGGCTCTTTACAAGTCTCAAGTGCATTAGGGTACAAAGAAAGCTAGTATGAGTTGGAAAATTTTAAAGAATCTGACACGGTAATTGAGAATGTGTTCTGCTTGAGAGAAATAATAGGACTTCTCTAGTTGTGCTGAATTGCTTATGTGTGAGAATAGGGGCCATGAATATATGAAACGAGAAGAATAGATGTCTATTTATCATGCTAGCAATGTGACTAAGTTAAGTAAAGTACCTCACTAAGCAAAGTATAAAATTAAAACAAAAATCAAATCAAGAATCAATTTAAAATCAATTTTACTAATGAAAGTTTATGAAACAAGGTAGAAATTGTTTTCATTGAGTCAATCACGCTTCGTTATAACTTCTAACTTTTAACTAATCCAATTTCATCCACCAATTATTAAAACGTGTGAACACCTTCCGAGGCCTAGCCGCAACCGTCAGGTAACTAGGCCAAGGTTGCCACTAGATTTAATAGTGTCGATATTATGTTGCTACCCTATTTTTTTATAGTTTATAAGATTTGTTCGTGAGGATTGTAATGAGAGGGAATGTGACCCCATTAGTTACTCCTAGTCACTCATGCTTAAGGTATCGGGCTCAAATCCCCATGCTCACAGATCACTCGAACCCCAAACTTTTTGCATTTTGGTAATCTTTTTTTTCAAAGTTTTCAAACTTATAAGACCTCTAAGGGTTTTTAAAAACTTCTTCCACTATGAGAAATTATATTTTTGTGTGGAATAGCATTTAAAAGCACAATTATGATGTTGTATTGTCCTCAGTAGGATGGATAATTGTCATCACTAGCCAATAATACACATAATATGCAAGCTTATAGTTGGTCTATATTTCAAAGACACAATTTTGGTGTTTACGAGAACTTCAACTTCGACAATCATGGAATCAAAGAAAAGGGATACTCTCCTGTGTATATAGAAAAAGATTTTTACTGAAAATTTAAAATTTTATGAAGCTGCTTGTCATCCATGCCACTTCATTGCATACCTCTTCTGCTTCATTAATGATCATCTCAGCCGAGTCAAAGTCTTGATCAGCTATGCAAGCACTTAGCCCGGGTCATTGTGCTTCATCTTGTACATCCCAAACAGCAACCCAAAATGGTTTGATTAACCTCATGGTGCAATTTGTTTTGTAACTAGTGTTTTCAGTGAAACAAACATCCTCTTCTAAGAAGGACAATCATTGACTAGTTTAAATCCTAGAAAGGTTCCTCTTAAGTGCACAATGCACCTTGCCTTGGGGAAACCATAGTAGGGTGCATCATCACCTGCATGTATGAAGGCTCCATTAAGAGTTAAAGGCTAAAGGGGTTTAACATCCATGTATCTCCTATTGTCTTATAGGTGTCTTTTGATTCTCTTCTCTCAGATCTTGTTAAGAAGTCCACAGGGGGAAGGCTTCTACCCTAAATCGAAGAGGTAAGCAGATAGAACCACCTTTGGAAGAGGAATATGCAGTGTCAACTTCCTTCCTAATTTGGTGTCACACATGTAACCCATGTTTGCAATCATGGTGTTTGAGTATATTCATTGGCTACAAAGCCTGTAATTTCCATATCATCATCGTTATACTCAACTTCTAAAACTAGAGCTTTCCTTTCAACTGTTGCGATCATATGATCGGTATTTATAGTTACAACAACTCCTCTTGCCATCATTTTTACCTTTGATGACAGCTAGATGGTACATCCTTTAGGTTATGCAACTAAGGGCCACCAAGTAAAAAATTAAAGATGTCGTTAAATTTCTATGACTTAAAACACGCTCTTTCTTCTTCTCCCTTAAAAGCAATGTCGAAAGCTATAATTCCTAAGACAATTCATATGGATATCGTTATAGGCACATAACCCCTGGGTTGAAAGCATCATGTCTTTACTAGTTATCCCTAATTTGTTGACTATCTTAAGTGTACAAATATTAACTATTGACCTATTGTCGACCAAAGGATGGATATAAACTTGTTTTTATAAGTCATGGCAAGGTAGAGAGCCTTGTTATGCCATAGTGTCTTCTTAAACAAGTCAAGTGTCGGACCTGATCCTCATTGCCAACCTTTACTTGTGCAATTTCAATGGGATAAGGGGATTGGGGCACATATCTTCTTGATAATGCCCTTACAATTGGTTCACCTAATTTTCGATGAGGGCAGAAAGATTACATACTTTGTTTGGTGAAAACCGTAAGTATAAAGCTTAGTAGGTTAACATGATTATTTGGTTCTGCCACATTAGAAATGGGCAAAGTTCCATTGTCTTTCATGTCTTAGATTGCATGCTTTAAGCCTATGCGTTGATTAGTGAGATGTCCTTTTCCCCAATGATAATCGTAATAGGCATTGATGTTATAGATTTGGTTCTGTTTTCTTTAAAGACATCAGTTATGGACCCGATAGGCTTGAGAAGTCACTGGCTCTCAAGCCTTTTAGGGCTTCACTGGCTGTCATCCTAAGTGGGATACTAAAGACCTCAATAAAGTGAGGGTTTGAAGCCTCAATCGCATTGATTTCATTGATAGATTTAGATCTGACTATTATGGTGCCTTCTTATCTTAGCTAAAAGAGCCCTTATTATTTTGATAAGTACTCCTTAGATTTTGATGCATATCTTCCAAAAAATTATAGTCAAATACTCGGCATTCTATGGAAATCATAATTAGGGGACCATGTTATTAGAATATATTTAAAAGATCCAACATTCTACAGAAACTATTTAAGGGGATAGTTTACTATTTTATTTTCATCTATGGCCCTAAACTTTTCATATTTACATATTTTACCCTAATACTTAAAAACTTACTTTCAAAAACTTTATCTTTATGCTTGTGATATTTTGCTGACAAGTACTACTCGAAGCCGTCTTTCACGTAGTGCCAAAGCCAAGTGACCAAAAATAATTAAAATAATTGAGTTAATTAATAATTAATGAAGCTAAGTATCTTTGGTTAATGCTTGAATCCTCATCTACTTGTCCTAGTCCTAATCATTCACATATTGTGCACTTAGTAGAAGAAACCACTTCAGTAGCAGTGCAATTAAACTGTATCACTAATATAGTTTTAGAATAAAAATCGAATTAGTAAAAATTAAGACTAAAGTTGAGGAGATAAAAATGCAATTGTCTATAATCCATCTTTCTTTAATTAACGAAATTAGACATAGCCAAAAATATGATTTAAGTATTAGTACTACATTTTAGCATAAATATCCTTTTGAAAATCTAAAAAACAAAAATTATTTCCTTTGCAAGATATAAAAATCTAAAAAGAAATAGGGAAAAATCAACTGAAAAATCATTAGAAAAGACAGAGAAAAAAGAAGATGATGGAGTATAAATAGTATAATCTTGAGAAACTATAAAATATTTTTTATAAAGAACAAAACCCAGAAGAATTAAAACAAAATCATAGGTGCAATAGTTAAAAAATAAGAAGTATTATCTGATAATAATGAAGAGACAAATAATGTTCAGTTAGAAAAAGACATATAGTAGCATATGAACCTGATTAAACCAGGGGATGTTAATGTTGTTTCTTTAGAAGAAATTAGTAGGACACTAGATAAAAAAAAAACTATGGTAAAATGATATTTGATGATGAAATCAATGAGATTGGAGAAGAACTCAACATAGATAAAATCAAGTCCAATCTAGTTAACAATACTGTTTCTAAACCTGAAGAATTTGCTAAATCTTCTAGAAGAAATACCCATTTTATGAGATCTAGATACGTTTTAGTAGGACGTACAACAAATTTTTTTTGGGTTCATCCCAAGGATAAACCACATGGCCAGCTGGGAATTTTCTAAACTATATCGAGCATAGTTTTATGGCACTTTAGCTGACTAATATGACTCATTAGATGAAGAAGGAAAAAACATATTAAGAATGATGAAAACACTAGCTGCTATGTTCAAAAAATTATGTGAGGAAATCAAAATGGAGTTTGTTAGAGCGAAACTTGATTCAGAAGAAAAAGCTAGAGAATGCAAAGAATAATTAATAACATAAAACTATGGGATATCTAGAGTATTATATTACTGAATTTAGTCAATATTATTACAAAATTGGGCATAATGAAACCAATTTTGTATGTTTTATGAAAGTTATCATATCTGATCAATTCTACAATCAATGAAAAATACATTGTATGGCTTGAAAAAGCAAATGCCATTGATACCCTTGGTACAAGATTCTCTTATTTAGGAAAATGGGTCAACGATCAATGTCCTGATCTGCAAAAGCAAAAGAAAATGAAGAAAGAATTTCTAACCTATTGAAATAATCCTCACTAATGGGTGAATGAACCTGAGAAAAGAAGAAAAATAAAATTTTATAAGAAAAAAGAGCTTTGACAAGCAAAGGGGAGAAAATATAAAAGAAAGTATTATAAAAAACCGAGCCTTAAAAAATGAAGATTCTTTAGAAAAGCGGCTTAGTGTCATGTTGTAAAAAAAAAAACTGTAAGTGTTCGGCATGCGGAGAAGTAAGTCATTATGTGAACGAATGCAAAAATAGGAATAATAACAAGCTTATTAAAACTTTGGGTAGTCTAGATTATTTTGAGCTTAGCACAGTGAAGCACTAGATCTCGCCCTAAAAAATAACAAGGGAATTGTTGAAATTGTACTGGAGGGTGAATATGAAGAGAGTGATGATCAGGAAACTAAACATGCCAGAAAGTAGTTTAATTAGTCTTGGCGATCTTCAAGGGGAAGAATATATTGTGGACAATGAGAACGAAGACATCAAAGGAGATTGGGTCCTTCCTATAATTCAAAAAGACATGATCTATAAAAAATCCATCTTTTAATTAAAGAATAAGTATGTACGCAAAATGATGGAAAGATATCTAAAAATAAAAGATTGTGAGTAGCCCAGCTTTAAAACCCCGAAAATTTATATTTATGATTCCCGACGAAGGGATTTGGATGACTCTTAGCTGCTTGAGCTTGTAGCTAATATTTTAGAACGGACCTCGTTTAGTTAGAATTTTGGACCGACCCCCCCTTTTGTTATTGGGCCCAACCCAAGCTTCTGACGTAAATTATTAATTTCAATTTTCAATTAAAATTAATAATTTATAAAACAAAATTCTAGATTTTCAAAATGTAGATTTTATTTGAGAAATTTAGATTTTCTTAATTAGAGTTTTTCTCACAAAAGTTGAAATTTTAAAGATTTTTAATTGGGAGCTATTTGCGGTTGGGATGTTAAAATCACCTAATATTGTAAAACAAAAGCTTCCTTTTCTTTTTCTTTTGTTCTGTTTTTAATTTAAAAAAAAACCCCTAGTGAAGCCCCCCCTTTTAGCCTTGGGCAGCCATAAGCCCATAGGGAAAAGAAGAAAAACAAAAAAAGTTGCTTTCTTTTTTAAGTGAAAACCTCCTCCCCCCACATTCAACCCTCTCCTCTCCTCTCTCTCTCAACTCTCAAGCCATAAACCCCTCAAGCTCCTCCTCCCTAGCCACCCATGCTACCATGCCATCACCTGTAACCACCAGTCGCTACCCACTGTGCTGCCACCAAGGCCACCAAGCCTCCTCCCTTCTAGACATCACTTTGGGTGAAAAAGTGCAATTTTTTTTTTTGGGTTTGATTAAGTTAAACCCTTTAAGTTCTTAAAGGATGTTTCTTTTTCAGCACATATAATCAATTTTAGACTCTAAATAGTTCTTTTCACATTTGTGATATATTTTTCAGATTTGGGGGTGGTTTTAATGCATCCAAACCATCGTCTAACCTTTCACTCTCAATTTCAAGGTAAGCAAAAAATTTTTCCCTGAAAACCTCTCTTAGAAGTGAACTTGGATAGATTTTATTGATCCTTTAGTTGTTAATGATGATTAGAAGTAGTTTTAGATTGATTTAGGGGAGTTTAGTTAGGTGTAACATGTGAGTTCATGCATGGGACGTAGGGTCTATTAGAACTAGAAACTGCTTTACAAATACATCAACTTTACGGATTAAACTACACCTATATACTGAACCAAACATTATGAAAAACATTAGGCAGGTATATATATGAGGGGAGTATACTAAGAATTTTGTATCACCGAATTTGGATCTAAAACGAAGGAGAAATGAATTTTCTTCTGAGATTGCGCAATCCAAATGGAAAACTGACGAGTCTGTAAAACAAGGCTTTTTGAGATAGTTATTGTACTTATTTAGACTCCTTGTAAAAGGAAAGTCATATTAGACTGAAGGGCCTTTCTAGATTGTATTCATGCACACCAATTCGATAATTCTATGCAAAGATATCGCTCCTACAAATTAGGTTAGAACCTGACAAGAAACTGCTTACTCCTTTAAAGTGAGTTAAACTCTAATATTAGTTTCTAATTAATAATTGTGCCATTGAAGTTTATTTAAATGCCAAAGAATTAGTCTTTGGGGTGATAATGACAGTAAGGAGACCTTAAGGAGCTTACTTGGTTTTGAGTTAGAGAATATAGAATTTTTTTTTAGGTGCAAGAACATCCTTAAGTTAGACTATATTATGATGTTTTGTTTTATCGTTTAGGGCCAGTATTCTAGTCCGCGCTCAAACTAGATTCTTACGCTTCTTTGAGGTAATGTCTATGCCCTAACTCCCCTTGGTTGCCCTTTTGAAATGAATTTGGATGTTTATTACTTTTTATTTAACACTGTATGCCGAGGGGGACCTTATAAGTTAGCCGTAAACTGCAACTAGCGATTCTGTGATTTTATGAATGTGAAACGTCACATTGTGATTGAATATTTTGTTGAGCAGTTGATGTCTTAAGTGTTTTGGTAATAAATATTTCAACATGGCTTGGGCTTTTGGGAAGACAAACAGATTATTCATCATATACCAATCCTAAAGTGAAAGAGTAAGGCAAGTCTACAGGGGAGTGCCTCCCGAGATCAGGGTAGGTTCATCTCGATATAGAGACAAGTTAGTATCCCCGAGTTGCAGCATGCGATTTTCAGTACATGCCATTATTGATAGACGTATGCCAAGATGGGTTCTGGTAACCCATATGGTTGTTCGGCAGGGGTCGCTCGCGAGGTATAATTTATCTGTTTTGAGTGTTGGAATAATGGATGTGGTTGAAATTGAAAATCTTGAATGTGTTGGGAAACTTTTCTAGAAACCATTTGAATATTTCCCTCTCACTCCTAAATGTTAAAAGTGAATTTAAGTGTTTTACTATTAGGGGTGGACATTATTGAGCTTCGTCTCACTGTTTGAAAAGTTTTGTTTTTAGGTACTAGCATGCTACATGGGGATGGGATGTGAGCGAGGCCATACAGGCTTTTGGTTTCAAGTTTACTGCATTTAATAATCGTTGGAATTATAACAAATAGTTAACTTTGGATTTGACCTTTGAATTGATTTTAGCTCTGCTTATCAGATTGTTCACCCTTCGCCTTGTATTTCACTACGGAATACGGAAGTGACATCCACTAGGTTGTTATCTGCTGCATTAATTAGGTTAAATACTAGAAATAAAATGAAATAGAATTTTTGGGGTATCACAGAGTGGTATTAGAGCTCTAGGTTCGACCTAGTAGCTTCCTTGGGGTACTACACCTTGAGGCAGAATCTTAAAATTTTATAGCATAGGGACATCAGAGCGTGAGTGTGGGATTAGATGGTAAGTTGCATGCATTCTTAAGTTATAATAGGCACTTAAAAATTCCCTGAGTACTTCGTAGGAAGATGAATGTTACTCAACACTATCATTATCTAGGCATCGGTGTTTCCACCAGAGGGTAGAAAAGAAACCTGAGGATGACATAGTTGTCAATCTTCTATGGGTTCAGGATGCTATACATAGGTATCTGGAGCAAGTGCCAAACAAATGTCTGAGATTCAGGGAAACCCAAGCCTTATTTTTCCTTTTGACCCTTATGGGTGACCTGCGATGGCACTATGGAATGAATGAGTTACACCCTAATAATCGGGTGCTATATGTCATGAGGAGGTGCTGTTTATGTGACTGGGAGTCTATTAGGAAGGACCTCCCAGAACTAGTGGATTAGTTATATGAGGAGGGCCTCCATGATGAGCCCCCTACTCCTATAGCCCATGATAAGACCCCACCACCCCTGGTTGAGGATGATGATAATTCTGCCCTTTGCAGGAAGAGTTTGTAGGGGAAAATGATTCCAGGTAGGAAGAGAACCTAGAGGAAGAACGTATGTAGGAGGAAGACCCTAAGGAGGAACGTGTAGAAGAGGGAGATCCTGAGGAAGAACCCATGGAAGAGGAAGACCCCAAAGTGGACCCTAAAGAGGACCCTGAGGTAGACCCCAAAGAGAAGCTTGAGGAAGAAGAGCTTAAGAAAGAAAGAATTGCCAGCAAACCAATCTCGAAGATGTCTATACCCACCTCACCCTCCAATGATCTAAGGAAGTATAATAGGACTTGTTAGAACATTAGGGTGGGATTTTGATTTATAGCTTAGCTTGAACTGTTTGCTTATTTTGTATGAGGCATTTCCTAACTAACCCCAGTGTGGGAGACGACTGGTTAGTGAACCCCAATAGTGTTGCAAGTGTTAGGTAAAACTCGTTTGTTTTATTTTGTTTTTATAAACTTGGATGAGTACTGAATGAAATTCGGATTCATGGATAAATGGAAGGCAATTGAGTTGCTTGACTATATATGCAAATTTTCCTACGTGATTCAATCATACGATGCTATGCGTGATATATGTTTGATTATGTTTCTAATATGTATGGGATTGTGAGCCCAAGACTAAGTATTGTGGTGTGATACAAATAGGGATAGTTTGGCCCATGTAATATGCTAAAACATGCTGGTTATGTTCTTATACAATGTTAGAGAACTATTAGGATGGAACCAAAGAATATCCTACTGTAGAACCTAAGTCTAGAGCTATTTGCCTCAAGATGTCAGACAACAATAGGGAATCTCACTATCAAGAACATGTCCCAATGGCTGACCTGAGGAAGCGCTTAGAGGCCCTTCGTCTTAGAAATAGGGGCGCATCGACTAGTGCTGTGGGGAAGAACCCTATACCTATTGGGTCTGACCTGACCAACCTACTACTCATCGAACTGTTCGAGAAGCAGGGCAAGCAGTTACATAAGCTGAGAGAGAAATAAAGATGAGGATGACAGCTCTAGCCTATTCAACAAGCTAACCAACCACCGCCTACCCACATACAATGGGGCGGCTGACCCGCAAGCTTTTGAAGAATGGACACATGACATGGAGAAACTATTTGATGTCTCCAGTGCCTGAATGCCTGGAGAGCGGGATTCGATAGGTTCTGCCTCAAAAGGGAAGCTGACTTGTGCTGGACCATGGTGAAGGAGAACCAGAATGAGCCTAGATTTGGGTGGGCACAATTTAAAGGGCTTATGAAGAACCGTTTCTACCACATACCCCTTTAAAAGGCCAAGGAGAAGGAGTTCCTCGAATCAGAGCAAGGGAGGATGAGTGTTGTCCAATACGCTTCCAATTCACAAAGTTATCCCGATTTACTCCAACCTATGTGGCAAGAAAAACTCTCAAAATGAACCGATTCGAGTCCTAATTAAATCATAAGCTGAAGCTCGCAATGTCCGTACGCCCATACAACTCTTATCAAGAAATGTACGACACAGCCATCAATGTAGAGCGGGCTCAAAATGAAAGGGAGGCATTCCTCAACAAACAAGGGGATAAGAGAAAGGCGAGGCCACAAGACCATTAAAATTACTAACCCCCATACAAGAGGCCATGACAGGAGGACACATAAGGCAACCGGGCAGGGGGTATTAGCAAGGTGTTATATGTCAAGCATACAGGAAGCCTGGGAACTATGCTCGTAACTGTAGGGCCCCCCAAAGAAGGGGTGGATGCTTTAGATGTGGGAGTCCACAACATCATGTGAGGGATTGCCCTTTTCCACCACCGATGACTGAGTATGAGAGGGCTGACAACTAAGGTGGACCACCACCTCCCAACCAGGGCAGAGAGGGAACACAAGGATATTAGCTTAACCTCATGGGACCACCTCAACAAGGTCAGCAATGACCACCCACCTCACTGCTTCGTAATGTAAGAGGCAAGGTATATTGATGAAGAAGGACGAGGCAGAGGATGCTCCCGATGTGGTTATAGGTATCTTTTCTATTCACTCTTACCCAGTAACTATTTATTTGATTTTCGGGCTAGCTATTCTTTTATTGCATCTGCTATTGTTGACAAGTTAAAATTAGTTCCTTCCCTTAGATCCCCGGCAATGTCTATCACTATGCCTATGGGAGACACTGTGAGGTGTGGGAGTTGTTTATAGGGTGTCCTATACTAATAGCTGGGCAAGAATTTTAAGGCTGACCTATATCACTTTGACTTGAATGATTTCGATGTGATTTTGGGCATGGATTGGCTATCAAAATATCATGCTCAAATTGACTGCTTGAAATAGAAGGTGATCTTGAGGGGCCCTGATAGGGATAGGGAAGCATATAAAGGAGCCAACCTAAAGTTAGGGGTTAGACTCATCTCTGCCCTGAAAACACACAAACTCTTGAAACGAGGGTGTGAAGGCTACTTATGCAATGTGGTTGACTCAGCAGTAACTGAGCCGAAATAAAGAATATACAAATACTATGTGAATATCCCGATGTGTTCCCCGAAGAAATCACTAACATGCCCCCCACCTAGGGAAGTAGATTTCTGTATTGACTTAACCCCATGAGCTATTTCAATTTCTAAGGCCCCATATAGGATGGCCCCAGCGGAGCTTAAAGAATTAAAGACCCAGCTTAAGGAACTCTTAGAAAAATGGTATATTAGTACGAGTACCTTACCTTGGGGAGCACAAATGTTATTTGTGAAGAAGAAGGATGGAAGCTTGGGGTTGTGGATAGACTACATGGAGTAAAACAAAATCACTATAAAAAATCGCTACCCACTACCTCAGATTGGTGACTTTTTTGATCAACTACAAGGAGCTACAACATTCTCAAAGATAGATCTTAGATCCGGCTATCACCAGCTTTGCGTCCAAGAGGAAGACATACCAAAAACTGCCTTCTGTACCTGATATGGGCACTTTGAATTTGTGGTGATGCCCTTTGGACTAACCAATGCACCAGCTGCCTCTATAGATCTAATCGACTAAGTCTTTAAGCCATACTTGGGCCAGTTTGTAGTAGTGTTCATAGATGACACACTGGTGTATTCAAAAACCCCAGAGGAGTATGCCCAACATTTAAGAACCACCCTTGAGGTACTAAGGAAAAACTAACTCTATGCTACATCGAAGAAGTGTGAGTTTTGGCTAGAAAAAGTAGCTTTCTTGGCTTATATAGTGTCTAAGGAGGGGGGCGTCAGTAGACCCACAAAAGATAGAAGCTGTCACTAGTTGGCCCACACCAAAAAATGCCACAGAGGTGTGAAGTTTCCTAGGGCTAGTAGGGTACTATTGGAGGTTTGTTCAAGACTTCTCGAAGATAGCAATAGCCCTCACTAATCTAACCCAAAAGATGGTGAAGTATGAGTAGACAAAAAAATGTGGGCAATCATTGCAAGAACTTAAGAGAAGACTTACATCTGCACCTATATTAGCCCTATCCTTTGGGAATGAAGGGCTTGTGGTATATAGTGATGCCTCCTGTAATGGTTTGGGGTATTTACTGATCCAAGATGGACGGGTTATACCATATGCATCTCGGTAACTGAAGACTCATGGGAAGAATTACCCCCCTCATGAACTCAAACTAGTAGCAGTAGTCTTTGCTCTTAAAATATGGAGCCATTACTTATATGGAGTGCACTGTGAAATCTTCACCGACCACTAAAGTCTCAAGTACTTGTTCTCTCGTGAGGAGCTGAACTTAAGGCAGACAAGGTGGCTTGAGTTTCTCGAGGACTATGACGTACACTTTCAATACCACCCTGGGAGAGTGAATATAGCGGCTGATGCCGTAAGCCATAAACCTCACCCTACCCTCAACCACCTACTCTCCATTCCAACGGAGTTATGTGAGGAGTTTAAGAGGATGGAAATCAACATTGCTGTAAGAAAGGGGAAATCTCTACTGTGTGCAATAGAAGTGTGACCCACACTCACTGAGGAGATTCGAGCTGCCCAGAAATCGACCCGCAGCTAGTAAGGATAAGGATGGAGGTGCTAGAAGGCAAAGCACTAAGGTTTGTGATCCTTGAGGATGGGACTTTAAGGTTTTATAATTGAGTGTGTATCCCTGTAGTGCATGCACTTAAGGAAAAGATCCTAGAGGAGGGCCATAATACTCCATATTCGGTGCATCTTAGTGGGAATAAACTATACAAAGACCTCAAGCAGACCTTTCGGTGGAGTAACATGAAGCAGGAAGTAGTGGATTATGTGTCTACGTGCCTTACATGTCAACAGGTGAAAGCGGAACATCAGCACCCAGCAGGACTTTTACAACCCTGGGAGTCCCGGAGTGGAAATGGGACTCTGTTTCCATGGATTTTGTGATGGGATTACCGAAAACAAGGAGTAAGAACAATGCCATCTGGGTGGTTTTTGATAGTTTGTCCAAGTCCGCACACTTCATAGCAATGACAAGCACATAGACTTTGGGCCAACTTGCTCGTGCCTACATGAATGAACTTGTTCGCTTACATGGGGTGCCGAATTCCATAGTTTCTGATATAGAAACGAGGTTTCAAACAGGATTTTGGCATAAACTACAGGAGGCATTTGGGACGAAGCTGAACTTCTGCACGGCATTCCACCCTGCTATGGATGGACAAACTAATTGCATCATCCAGACACTAGAGGATATGCTGCGAGCCTATGTTTTGGACTTCAAGAAGGCATGGGATGAACAGTTGGCACTGATAGAGTTCTTACACAACAACAACTGCCATTCTAGCATAGGGATGCCCCTTCAAAGTTTGTATGGCATAAGGTGCAGAACACCCTTGTGCCGGCAAAAGATCGATAAGGCACTCACTATTAGAGCTGAGCTCATCCAGGCCACTGCACAAAAGATATGAATAATCCAAGAGAAGATGAAGGCAACTCAAAGTCGCCAGAAGAGATATGCAGACAAGCGGCGAAGACCCTTGGAGTTCGAGGTAGGAGGCCAAGTTTTCTTTTGAGTCTCACCCATAAAGGGTGTAAAGTGGTTCGGGCAATCCGGTAAGCTCACCCCAAGGTATATGTTGGGGAAGTAGCATATCGACTATGATTGCCACAAGAACTTGCTAGAGTTCACAATGTATTTCACGTTTCTCAACTACGTAAGTACATTGCTGACCCTAACTATGTGATCGAGCCAGAACCCCCACAACTTCAAGAAGATTTAACTTATGAGGAGTAACCGGTAGAGACTTTGGATCATCAAGAGAAGCAGCTTCGCAACAAAGTAGTTCCACTCGTGAAAGTCTTCTGGGTTAATCACACTATAGCTGAGGCAACATGGGATCCAAAACAAGGAATGAGATCTAAGTATCCTTATCTGTTCACGGGATTAGGTATGAATAAGTTTCGGGAATGAAACTTCTTTTAAGAGGGGTGGGATGTAAAACCCTAGAAATTTAGATACTCTTTTTGATTATTTGTAGAGTTTCGAGGACGAAACTTCTTTTAAGGGGGTAGAATGTAAAACCTTGAAAATTTGTATTTATGATTCTTGACGAAGAGATTTGGACGACCCTTAACCGCTTGAGCTCGCAGGTAATATTTTAAGATGGACCCCATTTAATTAGAATTTTGGATCGAGCCCACCTTTCGTTATGGGCCCCAACCCAAGCTTTTGACGTAAATTATTAATTTCTATTTTAAATTGAAATCAACAATTTATAAAACAAAAATCTGGATTTTTGAAATGTAGATTTTATTTGAGAAATTCAGATTTTATTAATTATAGTTTTCTCAAAAAAGTTCAAATTTTAAAGATTTTTAATTGGGAGGTATTTATGATTGGGATGTTAAAATCGCCCAATATTGTAAAACAAAAGCTTTCTTTTCTTTTTCTTCTGTTCTATTTTTTTTAAAAAAAAACCTAGCTAAGTCGCCCCCCTTTTTTGTCTTGGGCAGCCATGAGCCCATAGGGAAAAGAAGGGGAAAAAAAAAAAAAGTTGATTTCTCTTTTAAGGGAAAACCCCCTCCCCCCTCATTCAACCTTCTCCTCCTCTCTCTCTCTATCAACTCTCAAACCCTAGCAACCCCAAGCCCCTCCTCCCTAGCCATCCACGCTGCCACGCCCACCACCTTTGGCCACTAGCCGCCCCCCACCGTGCCGCCGACAAGGCCACCAGGCCTCCTCTCTTCAATACATCACTTTGGGTGAGAAAGTGTAGTTTTTTTGGGTTTGGTTAAGTTAAACACTTTAAGTTCTTAAAGGATGTTTTTTTTTCAGCAACTCCAATCAATTTTAGACTCTAAATACTTCTTTTCGCACTTGTGATATGTGTTTTAGATTTTAGGGTGGTTTAAAAGCATCCAAACCATCGTCTCACCTACCACTCTCAATTCTAAGGTAAGCAGAAAGCTTTTCCCTCAAAACCTCTCTTGGAAGTGAACTTAGATAGGTTTTATTGATCCTTTTGTTATTAATGATGATTAGGAGTAGTTTTAAATTGATTTAAGGGAGTTTGGTTAGGTGTAACATGTGAGTTTATGCATGGGACGTAGGGTCTATTAGAACCAGAAACTGCACTGCAAATACATAAAATTTATGGATTAAACTACACTTATATACTGAGCCAAAAATTATGGAAAAAAATTAGGCAGGTAGATATGCGCGTTTAATTTACTAAGAATTTTCAATCACCGAATTTGCATCTAAAATGTAGGAGAAATGAATTTTCTTCTGAGACTGCACAATCCAGATAAAAAACTGACCAGTCTGAAAAACATGGCTTTTTGAGATAGTTCTTGTACTTATTTGGGATTGCTTATAAAAGGAAAGTCATATTAGACCGAAGGAACTTTCTATATTGTATTCATGCAAACCAATATTCTATGCAAAGAGATGGCTCTTGCAAATTAGGTCAGAACTAGACCAGAAACTGCTTACCCCTTCAAAGTGAGTTAAACCCTAATACTAGTTTCTAATTAATAATTGTGCCTTTGAAGTTTATCTAAATGTTAAGGAATCAGTCTTTGGGGTGATAATGACAATAAGGAAACCTTAAGGAGCTAACTTGGTTTTGAGTTGGAGAATATAGAATTTTTTTAGGTGCAAGAACTTCCTTAAGTTAGACTATATTATGACGTTTGTTTTATCGTTTAGGCCTAGCATTCTAGTCCGAGCTCAAGCTAGGTTCTTATGCTTCTTTAAGGTAATGTCTATGCCCTAAGTCCCCTTAGTTGCCCTTTTGAAATGAATTTGGATGTTTATGACTTGTTGTTTAACATTGTATGCTGAGGGGACCTTATATGTAAACCGTCAACTACAACTAGTGATTCTATGATTTTATGAATTTGAAACATCGTATTGTGATTGAATGTTTTGTTGAGCAGTTCATGTCTTGAGTGTTTCGTTAATAAAGATTTCGACATGGCTTGGGGTTTCGGGAAGCCAAACTGATTATTCATTATATACCAATCCTAAAGTGAAAGACTAAGGCGAGTTTGCGGGAGGGTGCCTCCTGAGATCAGGGTAGGTTCACCTTGATATAGAGACAAGTTAGTCTCCCTGGGTTATAGCATGTGATTTTCGGGTACGTGCTATTGTAGATGGACGTATGCCAAGATGGGCTCCGATAACCCATATGGTTGTTCGGCGAAAGACCATGCGACCCTTTGGTGGGGTCGCTTGCTAGGTATAATTTGTCTGTTTTGAGTGTTGGAACAATGGATGTGGTTGAAATTAAAAATCTTGGATGGGTTGGGAAACTATTCTGCGAACTATTTGAATACTTCCCTTTCACCCCAAAATGTTTGAAATGAATTTAAATAAGTGTTTTACCGTTATGGGTGGACATTATTGAGCTCTGTCTCACTATTTGAAATGTTTTGTTTTTAGGTAATAGCATGCTATATGGGGATGGGATGTGAGCAAGGCCGTGTAGGCTTTTAGTTTAAAGTTTACTGCATTTAATAATGGTTAGAACCGTCACAAATAGTTAACTTTGGATTTGACCTTCAAATTGATTTTAGCTCAGTTTATGAAATTGTTTACCCTTTGCCTTGTATTTCACTATGGAATGCAGTAGTGACGCCTACTAGGTTGTTATCCGCTCCATCAACTTAGTTAAATACTAGAAATAAAATGAAATGGAATTTTCGGGGCGTCACACCAGCAGTATCCACTAGGGCTAGCAACAGTCACTAGGGCTTATATTATGCCACTAAGCTTGTCAGCACGGTAGGGTCAAATCATTCAAGCAATAGCTTTCTCATTTGATGTCCAATGAATGCGATTCTTTGTTTGTTAGAAATATTTTATGAGTCTAGTTTCAAATGAATCAATTTTCACAAATCTTTCACAATGTGGATGCCTCACTAGCCAACTCAAAACTTTTCCAGTGTTTATCAAAATTTTGCTTACAATATATTGTTTGAAAGACTCTTTCAACGACAAATCAATTTATGTAGACTTAATTAGGGATGGCAATGGGGTGGGTTAGAGGTAAGGAATACCCTCTCCATCCTCGCTCCTGCTTCAAAACCCCTCCTCATCCCCATCCTCGTCCTTGTCTTACTTTAAGAGAAGAATCTTCACCCCATCCCTATCCCCAGTGGATCCCGATCCCCAATAGGTCCCCAATCTCCAACAACAAAAGTTAAGCCAATTATAATTTTTATTGACTTTCAAACCAAAAATTAAGTTTGACACGGAATTGACACAGAAAATTCATGAATTTACATAAAATTCACATATTACCATTTTCTAAACCAAAAATATTCAAAATCTCCACAAATGTCGACTTTTGTTCCTTTCAAATGCTCAGGAACTAAGCTACTTCAACTCATCCGTATTGCTGCCTCTGGAAGTGGAACGGTGTCTTCAGGCCAAGGTCTCTCAAACTCATTAATGGTGGCTTACTTCTAGGACTCAACGAGATAGGAGAGTAAAGTGGCGGTCAAGGATAGAGGCCCTCATGAAGCTACAAGCTTTAGGTTTTTCTAAAATTTAGATCTAAGGGTTGGACTCTTAAGTCTACAGTTTGGGATTTGAAGGTGATGGCTTAGCTGAGTGATGTAAACTGGCTCTTTATACAGAGAAAGATAGAGAGCAGGGGGAGGGGGAAGAAACTCTTTGTAACTCTACCTTTGCTATAGATGGAGAGAGCAAGAAATACAGATAGAAGGAGAAAAAGTGGGAGGCGTTGAATGGAGATAGGTCAAGGGGCTACTTCTCCAGGTCAATGGTTGTACTTACGATTTGGTACTTGTCATTTATCCAAAATTCTCATAGTGTATTGATTTTTTTTTAATTTAAAAAATGGGAGAAATAGGGCAGGGTATGAGGTTGAAAACTAGCCCCATCCTCATCCCCTTCCCCACTCAGGGATTAGGTTTTCATCCCCGTCCCTATCCTTGCCCCATTCCTATTCAGGGGTTGAGAATTTTTTCCCCATTTAGGTTGGCGCCCCATTAGGGGTGAGGATTGCCCTTAGCTGAAAGGAAATTGGATCAAAAATAATGAACATGTACTTTCTTCTAATTGGTTAAATTCGAGAAATTGTAATCTTTTCAGAAACGTAGTCTATTATTTCAAAATCAACTAAATTTGGCTAAACTAAGCGAAAGTCGTTCTTTCAAACTAATATGTCTTAATTCAAGTTTAATGTCTTCAATTACTTACTAGCCCTCCTAACATACAAATCTCTCTTTCGAGACGAAGTTACGTTAAGCCTTATCCAGTAGTCCAACAACCAAATGTCACCTTTCAGTTTTTCACTTGATTATTTCAAGAGCGCAACCAAATTTCAGCCAAAAATCATCTCACAACAATCCAAACATTGGACAAAATGAAATCAAACCAATCATGAAAATAAGCACAGTTGTATAGATTAAAATATGATCCAATAACACTTCCACAAACTACTAAATCCCTAAACTAAAGAAAACTACTCAGATATGATAAAAGATTAACAAACTAACCAAAGATTGGTGAAATCTGAGCGAGAAGGGGATTGACTAAGATGGCCTTCAGTTAAGGGCTTCAAAACCGTCTTAAGGACAAATTCTCACACTCAAGACTCACACCAATTCAATAACCAAACTAAAAACTACAAAATTTAAGAAAGAAACTAAAGCCCTAATCTATGCTATTCTATGCTTTTGCTTTGCTTAGGAATGATTGAGAATGCTGCAAAATGTCACCTTTTATAGAGAGGCTCAGTCGATCTCAGTCGCACAGCTAAGGGAAAACAAAGAGGCAACATTAGACAATCATGAGGACTTTAATAGGATTGTAACGGGGCTACGGGTAAAGGTAAGAGGGGAACAAACACTTTTGGAAATGAGGAGCTAGAAGTCTTAGACCAGGAGCTAAACAATTCCAACGCATCATACTACATCCTTCTTAAACCATATCAATTCAGATTAGATCCCAAAATGAAGAGAGAAAGAGTTGAAAATCACAAATAACTTACATTCCCACCAAGGCTAACCGCTTTCTTCTTTTTTTTTCGTTCTTTTTTTTTCATTTCTTTTTTTTTTGGCTTTCGAATTTTTTTTCTCTTATGTTTTATTGTTTCGTAAGCACTTATCATTTTTTTTCCAAAAAGGATAGCCAAGGGGGAAATCCATAACAAACTTTAAATTCCAACTCTTCTCTAAATTTTGTAAAATAAAACACGGGATTAAGCAACATCTCACAACCCTGTACCAAACAACCAAATTACACCACAAGATATCATTCCATCTCACTAACGCCCTATGATGCATAAGAATGAAACACTCCTCTAGTCTTGGCTTAAAGGTAAGACAATAATTCGGCCATGGACTATAATAGGAGGTTAAAATCAAGAAAAACAGGCACAGGCTTAAAGGGGCTAATAAAGGATACAATACATAACCAGGGTGGCTATTTGGCCATGGGTTTCAAATAAATCAAAGAAAAATTACCTCAATTATATTGCCTAAATGCATATACGAAATGTGATCTTGAATGAGAATCAAAGCAAGTCCTAGAGAATTAACGTCAAGAAAGAGTCACACATGAAAGAAACATGAGACTAATTTGATAAACAGTCTCTAAAGCCTCAAAGTCTCACGAGACTTCTACCAAAGACAAAGCTAGGTCACTAGTAAACACATGCCAAAATCTTGTAAAGACTCATGGGGTAAATCAACTCGCATCCAACATGTGGCCAAAATATGGAATTCATTTCGAAAACGCATTCGCAAACTTTTATGCACAATTTGGGCTAATCAAAGGATCAAACTAAACCAAAGAAAGCTACCAAATCTATAGAGATCATCATCGGAGGATTTTTTTTTTCTTTGGTTTTTTTGTTGTTTTGTTACTTTTCAATTCTTTTGTTCATTTTTTTATGCATGCTCCTACAAACAATGCAAACTAAAATGCAGAAGAAACTTTAAAAAAAGGGAAATGCAACCTAGAATGCAAAGAAAACTAAATGCACTGCTAAACAAAACTAAAACAACCAAAAACTACAAAAACTACCACTAAAACATATACTAAGCACAAGCACACTAAACAGAAACAGGCATCAGATTCCAAATATAATGACTAACTCCCCCATGCTTGAATCACACATTGCCTTCAATGTGGGCACATAATAGAAAAAGGGAAGGGGAGAAGCACATAAAACAAGATTAGAGAGGATGAGGTGGAGGAGGATGGGGTGGTTGGCCATAGGAGATATGCCAATCTTGCCAGGTCTCTAGACATGCCCTATAGTCTTGGAAATATTGGGCCTGAGAAGCAAGTAACCCACGAATCTCATCATAGCGCTCTTGGACAAAGTCCCGAAAAGTGGCGCGCTTAGAAGCAACAAACTCTCGGAGGGAAACTTGCTTCTCTTGAATGGACCTAAGGGTGTCTTGGAGGTCAGAATAGTCAGATGAGGGTGGTTGAGAGGAAGAACTAGGCCTAGCTTGACTAGAGTGAGGGGATGGTTGGTGGGGTACAGGTCAGACAACCTCGTCATCACTAGGTACCCAATAAAGGTTACCTCGGTGAAGAAGGGTGGTGCGATCAATATTAGGAAACGGCAAAAGCCAGTCCCCTGGGTAAATCCAACACAAACGGCCAGCCTTAACTTTACAGAAGTTCACAATCTCAAAAGTAGCTTGATCAAGCCACTCAAACCCGGAAACTCTATCCTCAGGGTTGGGCTCAACTCTCAAGAATCTAGCAATAGTAGTTATAATCCCACCAATGACTATCCTATCTTTAGTGCTAACAGCAGCACTATGTAATTGTCTAGCTAAAAATGAACATGGGTTAAGTTGATCACCATCAAGCATACAAGACAGAAAGTACAACTCAGAAAGTCTCGGGACATTCAGACTATCGTCCGAACCAAATAAAGAACAAGCCAAAATACGCTGAGCTACGCTAATACAGGGGTTTCTAATATATGTACATTTTGATGAACTAGTACTGTACCTAACACTCCCTAAAAGTTCATCCCAAATGCATTCGGGTTGAATTCACGGGGGACTTGATGGTACAATAAATCCATGCTATGTGGGAAACCAAAAATACCATTGAAGGTACCAATGTTCAATCCATACAATTATCCCTGCAAATAAAACGACATATATTCGGCTTGACATTGAGTCCCTCCAGTGACCTCAATATGGAGTGTACTAATGAATTCTAGGGTCATGTCCCTATATGTATGCTCTTTGAGTTCTAAAAAGTGTCCCATACCACCTCTGGCAGACAACCAACGAATATCATCTAACAAACCCAATCGAGCTAACAAATTCTCATCATAATATATATCTAGTTGCTAGAACCATACGTTCATTCAAGCAATTATATCTAGCAACATGATCAGGATGCGTTAAACCAAGGGGGTGAGGAATGTTACCTCTAGCACGCACAGTTTAGGATGCCCTTTAAGGTTGAGGTAGTGCTTGACTTGAAGAACCAACCTCCTTGGTGCTTCTTTGTCTCTTGGTTGGTGTCATTATTGCAAATTCTAACGCAAAAACAAGTAAAACCAAAAATAAGAACTAAAATCTAAAAATTTGAAGAAATTAAGCAAAATATGAAGAATAAGAGAGAGAAAAGGATGGGCATGGGGGATGAGATGAGCTCGAAGAAAAAGAAAAAGAAAGAGAGGGAATTTATTGAGAAAGATGAAAGATTAGGTAAAAGGGGATGATTTGTTGTGAAAATGATTGAAAATGGTGAAGAAATGTGGGGAGATTAGAGAGATTTGGTTATGCAGAATTTAGAGAGAGAAAATGGAGGTAGAGAGAGAGTGTGTTGAGAGGTTGAAAAAGAAAGGGGGAAAGTGAAGAGGCACCGTGGTCACAAACCTAGACCGCAGCCCATAGCAGACCACCATAGACCGTCCGTGGTGTCCGCTGAAACTCGATTTTTCTATTTTTTCTGTACTGACTGTGGTGCCAACATTTTATTTATATATTTTTTTCTCTCTATTTTTTTTGGCTTTTATAACTACAAAAATTAATAAAAATCAAAACTATAAAAAAGGAAAAGGAAAGAAAGCTTGGGTTGCCTCCCAAGAAGCGCTCTTTTAAGGTCAAGAGCTTGACCCTTGCTCTAGGCTTGGTCCAGATCTACTTTATTGCGAGCCACAAAATCAAACTTATTCAGTTAAAGGTATCATCTTAGAAGTTCTGGCTGTAGGTCCTTCATCTTCATAACTTGGTGCCACAACCCACTATCCGCATACAAAACAAATCGCTTTCGTGGCTCATCAGACGGGCTATCATCAACTTGCTCAACCCCTACACTAAAATCTACATCAAAACCTTCCACAAGGGGCATAGAGAGAACTGTTTGTGCAAACCTATAGTAATCACTCATTGAAGACTCATTAGAAACAGGAGCCTCAACCTCGAGCTTGTTAGGTGGCATAGGAGCAGCAAACGCCACCTTAACATACCATTGGTCGGGGTCCTCATAAGAAATCCATTCAGACTAAGGAGGATCTTCACAATTCCAGGCATCCTCCACATCAATCTCAGGGAAAATGGGTAATGCATACAATATAGAAGAATGAGGAGAAACCATGTCCTCCTTCCTATGACTAAACATAGCAAATCGTCCTTCCACCTTAAAAGATATACGACCCTCTCTTACATCAATGTGGTAACTAGCTATCGCCAAAATGGGCCGGCCTAGGATAATTTGAGCATCGTCGATTTCAGGCATGTCAAAGATAATGAAGTGCTCCAATGCCCAAATGTCTCATATATTGACTGGCGCGTTGTCCAACTTGCCTGTAGGTTGTGTCACAGAACCATCAGCCAACTGCAAAGAAAAGGGTGTGGGTAGTAATGGTCCTAGGTGCAGCTTATGAAACAAAGAGTAGGGCATTATACTGACACTTGCTGTAATAACCCGACCCTAACCCATATTATTTATTTAAATCATATATATTTATTTAATTAATCATGTTTATTCATTTAATTTATCATGTTTATGGATTTAATCACTCATGGTTGTTTGTTTAACCAATGCATGTTCATTAATTCAACTATCCTCACTTTATATATTTACCGAATTACCTTATGTCATTTAAATTTGTCGCTTTCATTTATCGTATTTACTCATCCTGATTGGGGGATATTTCATTTGGGTCCCATTTGCAATTTAAGTTGCATTGATTGTTAATTCAAATTTTGTTGATTAATTAAATATCGGGTGAATCAATAGTAGGCCTAGATAATTATGGTTTGAGAAATTATTATTATTATTATCATTATGATTATGATTATTATTTTATTTTTATTATTATTATTGTTATTATTATTTTGATAACATTACAAAAATTTAATTTTGAGTTACGCAAAAACGTTATCATTACGAAGCTTTTTATTCCCGAACCCAACTTATTTCAACCCAACTTGAAGCCCAACAAGTTTGCATTCCCTAACCTAACTAATTACCATGATTTAAGGCTAACCATGGCTAACAAAAGCTTTGTCGAGCATAAAATTTCAGCCACAAGTTATATTAGTCAAAACAAACACAAATCAACCAAAAAAATTCCATTTTCTCTCTCTTCTCTCTCTCCGCCTCACAGCAACAGCCCAGCCACTATTTGGGCTGTTTTCGGCCACTTTTTCGGCCAGCTCAAGTGTTTTCCGACTCCCCTCAACATCCTAGTACCTCTGGCTACCATCCTCCATCATCACAACCATTAAACCTCATCCCCATCTCCACTTATTTGCAATCAAAGTGAGTAAACCCTAATCTTGATCTTGTTGATTTTGATTTTTATTTTAGTTTTGATTCTTGTTTTGATGCTTGTGATCATTGATCATGATATTTTGACAAGAAATAAGAGTTATTTTGATGTTGATCATGGTGAAGGTGAGCTTGATTCATGCTAGGGTTTAGGGATGGTCATGTTCATGCAAGCTTAACTTAAAACTAGGTTTATGGATTGATTTGTATTTGATTTTATAATATTTAGTTTTATTGATGTTTATGATGATGTTTTGGGTGATTTGGAATGATTTCAAGTGAGGATTCATGTGAAAAAGGAGGAGAAAACTAAAACAGTGAATGCTGAAAATTTCAAAAAAAATAGGGCTGACTTCAGGACTAAAATGGTAATGATCAGCTCATGGAAAAACTATGATTTTTGGCAGGTAGATATTTCAGTGCGTTGGCTTTCAAACAGCTTTTGAATTGCCTTAATCTGAGGTCAGTGGAAAAATTTATGGTCGTTTTACCAAAACTGCGTAGAATGGGATCAAAACTGACACACTTGTGTTTTAGCCTCATTTTGGGAACCCCATTGTGGGAATCATGTTTTGTGTTGTAAATGAAAGATTTTTGGGACTTCGTAATCTTTTCATATTGGGGTTTTAGGTCTCCATTTGAGGTCTGGTGAAAGTTATGAATTTTTGAAGTGAACTGACCTACTTTGGTGCAAATTGGGCTGTTATTGCCATTCTGTGCAGCATGTATTTGGAGGAAAATTCTGGAAATTTTACTATAGATTTTCCATATTATTTTTGAATTTCCTATCAGATTTCATGAATTTTGGTTGAGTATTTTGAGTTTGGTGATTTTTAGTGGCATTTTGAGTAATTATGTAAAGAGCAATAAGAAAGATTAAGTGAGATTGATCATGCACTCATTTTGTGTATTTTGGGCCAAGTAAGGTAATTTAAGGGGGGAAATGAATATTCATGGACTTTCGTGGAGCTTTTAGCTTGATTAATGAGAAAGAAGAAGACAAGTGTACAATTTGGGAGCTTGTTTATGAGCTTTGAATCATTTATGGATTTTTTCAAAGAAAATACCAAGCTTAGTGAGCTTAATAGCTTCTATTGAGTTCAATGACTCATTTGTGGAGGAATTCTATATCTATGAATTTATGAATGAAATATGAGAAGTGGGGAGAGCTTTGACTCAGAAACCATATTTCTCAAACTAAGTTATTGCAGGTTATGCCATTTTTAACCAAGATATGTCCCTCTTGGGCTCAAACTTCTATTACTTACTCAATTTAGAATGTATCAAATGTATTTATCTAGCTAATCTAGTGTGCTCGCTATTATTTTGAACCAAGTTATATATCAGCAAGCCTTAAAACCGTATCAGCAACCTATTTTAGAAAAGGCCACAATCACTCTCTCAATTGTCACCATCACGGCCTTTTTCTTAGTAATCTCATTTATCTCATTGTGAACCATTTTACTTTCATTTGCTTTATATCAAATGTAATTGCTTTCATCAATTCAGTTTTGAAATTATATTGAAATACCCAAGTTATGTATACCATTTAATTACTCAATTTCTGTTACACATACTTTTACTTACTCAATTATGTGAGTAAAGAATATTTACTTACTACACATACTTACAATGACATTTATGAAACAGAGTTAAGGCCTAGTTATCGTTCCCCGTTATGCATAAGTGTTACCAAGTCAGAGCATATTTTTCAAGCCAGATGACATTTATAAAACAACTTACTTTTATCAATTCAGATGACATTTTAAAAGTTTCAAGGTACATCCATTGCCTGCATCTTCAGAAAGCATAACATGTTTGTCAAGTTACAACTCTTAATGAGTTTATCAATAAATCAGTTTATACAGTGATTTGCCATTTAACTTATGACCCCGTCAGTTATCATATATAGGGCATCAGCCCATCATTTACCCGCGCGACTTCAGGCCAACTCTTGATCGGATTGGCAGGTGTACACTTATGTATAGATCATATCATTACAAGGGGTTCACATTCAGATAATAATGAGTAATTCAATTTCATATTACTTTCATTTTCATGTTATTGCGAACTAAATGAGTTGCAAAAGTGGGTAACCATCAATAGTGTTTATATGCTTATTTTACAATACAGGAATACATGTACAGAGTTTTTGCTCACATTTTCGAATTGTTTTCATGTTTTCCATTTTATGTGGTGAAGTATCACATGTTTCCCCTTTTAGCAAGCACTTTTAGAAGTCATCAGATGCTCACAGTGGATTTAACATAGCATAAATATTTGAAACGGCCTCAGGGTCAAGTTGGATCTATATTCAATATATTTGTATAGTGTGGAATGCAAGTTATCACATGGTATGATTAAGTCGATGGTATTGAAGCTGAACTATTATGGACTTTGGTCTTGAAGTGTTTCAGTTAATAGATTTTGTGATTGTGAATATGAGTTGCAAGATTAAATGGTTTCAGTAAGCCTTGTCCTTATCAGGACGGCGATAGCACCTTCTATGATTAAGTCTTCCGTTGCAGTTTTCCATAAATTATGTCATTAGCATTTTGGAGGCATTACACTTGCACCTCGATCGCATTGACCTCTGTCAATTTCTACCTTTCCTACAATGAGGGGATAAAAAAACTAGCTGGGTCAGGGAACTTAGGGGGAAAAAAGATAGGGATCTTAACAGTCATAGCTTAGAGGGAAAAACTACCATTGTTGCTCTCTTTACAGCCAGCTATAGTCATTTCTCTACCCTCTTCCATTGATACTTCCTGGGAGTCAGTTAAGTCCTCTTCTTCCTTCATTGTAACGCAGTGACAATGCTCACGATGGTTAGGTTTAGGTTTACTAGGAAGTTTATCCGGGGGCGTAGATGAAAAAGTGGCTTTTTGGACAATTTGGGCTTCTAACATCCTATTATGAGTCATATGCACATCAACCTTGGAGGCTAATGGCTTAATATACTCATCCTGTTTTTGTTACGCCATAAGCATGCTTTCCATCATTGCTTCTAAATTACACTTTTGGGGCATCTGAGAAGGAAATGGGGTCTTTGAAAACTAGGGGGTACTCTAGCATTCATCAGGGGCATGTTCACACTATTTTGGATTCAACTTGTAAAAGAAATTCGGATGATTCTTCCAACCAGGATTATAGGCATTAGAGTAAGGGTCATTGGTCGGTCTTGGATTGAAATTTTAAACATAATAACTTTATTAGGGTCTTGGGAAAAAGGACTCCCAACTTGACAATTCTGAGTTATATGCTCAATTGAACCATAAATTTCACCAGGGGAAGGGCCCCTAGAGTTCATAGCATTAACATTCATTTGGTTCAGTCTATGAGTTATGACATCTACTTTAGCAAAAAGTAAAGTAATTGCATCAACTTCAAGCTTACCTCCAACCCGCTTGGGTTGGGTTCGATCTGTGGACTATTGGAAGTTGTTAAGCGCCATCTCTTCAATCAGATCATAGGCTTCATCCTCAGTCTTGCTCATCAGAGTTCCTCCTGCCGCCGCATCAATAGTGGACCTTATAAATTGGGTCACACCATTATAGAAGGCTTGGATTATCATCCAATGTTGAAGACCATGATGGGGACACAAACGTAGCAGATCTTTAAAGCGCTCACAGGCGTCATAGAGCGTCTTGTCATCTCTTTGCAGAAAGTTGGTGATCTGATTCCTTAGACTTGCTGCTTTGCTTAGAGGGAAGAATTTGGCGAGAAAGGCTCTTGTCAACTCATCCCAGGTGGTTATGCATCCAGACGGCAAAGAGTGTAACCAAGCCCTCACTTTATCCGTCAATGAGAAAGGGAATAAGCTTAGCTAAATTGCATCCCTAGAGACTCCATTTAATTTCAGTGTATCACACACCTCTAAAAAGGCCAAGAGGTGCAGATTTGGGTCTTCTAAGGGAGTCCCGCTGAACTGAGATTATTGCACCATGGAAATGATTGCTTGTTTGAGCTTGAAGTTTTTGGCATCTCTAGCAGGGTAAGCGATGCTTGAGGCAACCCCCTAGACTCCTGGGGCAACAAAATCACGAAGAATCCTTTGTTGGTCACCTCCTGCCATGTTTGAATTCCTTCTGGCCTCGCGTCTTTGCTCTTCAATCCTTTGCTTTTTCCTCCTTAGGTGAAAAGTCCTTTCAATCTTAAAATCGAGTTCGTACAAGATTGGACTTTGCATAAACACGAAAAATTCCTGCAAGCACTAACACCAACACTACCAGCACAATTTAAACAAGCAAAGAAAGGTAAAAAACAATAAAAAAACAATAAAATACTTAGTCACTTTCGCAAGACTAACTCAATAGTTGATAATTTAGTCCCCGGAAACGACACCAAAAGCTTGATCAACTAACACCGCAAGCACATGGGCATTAGTAGTATAGATAAAAGATATCATTCATCAAGAACTAGTGTAACTTACTGAGTCTTGCCTATCAGAATGTGCCAAATAAACTTCTAGTTCAAGTGGATTTGATTTAACAATAGCAAATAAACTTTTCTAAATCAATAGGGGAAAAAAACGTCTAGGAATTCTTGTAGTTGTGAAAGGAAATTGGATAAAAAATAATGGACATGTGCTTTCTTCTAATTGGTTAAATTCGAGGAATTGTAATCTTTTTAGAAACTCAGTCTATTCGTTCGAAATCAACTAAATTTGCCTAAATTAAGCAAAAGTCGTTCTTTCAAACTGATTTGCCTTAATTCAAGTTCAATGTTTTCCATTACTTACTAGCCCTCCTAACATACAAATCTCTCTTTCGAGACGAAGTTACGTTAAGCCTTATCAAGCAGTCTAACAATCAAATGTCACCTTTCAGTTTTTCACTCGATTGTTTCAAGAGCGCAAGCAAAATTCGACCAAAAATCAACTCACAACAATCCAAACACTTGACAAAACAAAATCAAACCAATCATGAAAATAAGCACAGATGTATAGATTAAAACATGATCCAACAATACTTGTACAAACTACTAAATCCCTAGACTAAAGAAAACTGCTCAAACATGATAAAAGATTAACGACCTAACCAACGATTGGCGAAATCTGAGCGAGAAGGGGATTGACTGAGATGGCCTTCAACCAAGGGCTTCAAAACTGCGTCAAGAACAAACTCCCATACTTAAGACTTAGACCAAAACAATAACCAAACCAAAAACTACAAAATTTAAGAAAGAAATTAAAACCCTAATATATATGCTATTCTATGCTTTTGCTTTGCTTGGGAATGATTGAGAATGCTACAAAATGTCACCTTTTATAGGGAGGCCCGATCGATCTCAGCCGCACGGCCGAGGTAAAACGAAGAGGCAACAGTTACAGGCTCATCACGGACCTTGGGAGACACCAGGGGTCGACCGTGGCCTGTGCTGAAACTGAATTTTTGCTCATTCTTTGCTCTACGGGCGTGGCATAACATGAATGACCATGGGAGAGGTCAAAATACAGCCATTTATGGTCAAATGCTGGGTAAAAAGACTAAAAATCTTGCAAAACACACCAAACAACTATACCCAAGTATAAATCGAGAATAGGAGAGTAACTAACAACTTAAAGCACAATATTCTCCTAAAAATGACACAAAATAGCCCTAAAATGATACACATATTAAGCACTTATCACTTTTGTAGATGAACCGATGAGACTTTGAGCCTTATAGACTAATTCATCATATTTAGTCTTATATTTTTCTTTCATGTGTGTCCCTTCCATGATTAAATCGCTAGAACTTGCTTTGATTCTCTTGGAAATCACATTTAGCATGTGCGTTATGATAATACGACAGACGCATTCTTTGATTTTGTAAGCTACATAGCTAAATTGCCGCCTATGGTTGAATGTTTTACCCTTTGTTAGCCCTTTTGAGCCTTGACCTCTTTGTTGTGACCCTTTCATTTTAGCCCTTTGCCTAAACGCACATTTCCCTATACCCCTAAGCCAAGGCTAGTGAGGTAACACTTTATTATTTGGTGGGTAACTTTTGGATATTTTATGAACATTGGTGGTTGATCTTAGTTATGTAAGGAGATGTATTACAGTGTTCATTTTGAAATTGAGTTGTATTGTTCTTGTACATGTCATTCATTCATTTTCTTCTTGAAAAAAAATTAAAAAAAAGAGGAAAAATCAAGAAAAAAGAAAAAATGAAAAAAGTTCAAATGAACAAGTTTCTGTTGAAAGTGAAAAAAAAACGTTGAAAAAAAATCTCAAAAAAAAATTCACAAAGAGTTGTGAATAAGAATGTTTGGCATGAATGTGGTCCTTGTATATACTCATTTCCAATGGTCAATTTTAATTGGGGTGTGTTCTTATTTTGTGTTTTGAGAGAGTGTGTGGTTAATGTAATTTGTGCAAGTGTTGGTTGCTCATTAGCTATGGCTTTTAGTTCCTCCTTTCCCAAATCGTTTGTCCTTCTCATAACCCTTGCCCTTAGCCCCATTACAACCCTGAAAAGTCCTCTTGATTATTATTTTACATATTGCATCTTAGTGGTGGACAATTGAGAATATTAACAAGCCTATGGTAGTTTGTTTGATTAGAAAAGAATTGAGTGAACCTTACTATATTTTAAACACATGAGTGGGAGTGTTCCACATTTCTCCTAAAGTGAGGTTCTACCAATCGTGCTTGTACATAGTTCTTAAGTGGGGTGAAAGATTATGTATAGATGTCATTCGTGGAATTTAGGTTTCTTGATGTGTACATTGTGTTTATATGTGATTTAGTGCTTTGGTTGCATGAGTGATATGGTTGATTAGAATGTGTATATATCTTTTCCCAGTTTTGTACATATTGATTTTCGTGAAAAAAACAAAAAGATTTTCGATTTTCTGTTTTTGTTTTCTTTTATAGATTTTGTGGGTACATCTTTTGCAAATTCTCACAAAACTTTCCTCGTCCACTAGGGGTAACCTAGGGGTTTAAAAGGCTTGTTGCACATGCTATGTGCAACTGCGATTCCTACGAAAGTGAGTTAGGATTTTATTTTCTTTTCTTTTTCTAGGATTTTTGGTTTTATTTTAATTTATTCGAGGACGAGCAAAACTTAGGTGTGGAGGTATTTGTTCAACCCAAAATTATAATATTTTATATCCTTTTACACCCTAATATTTGCTGGTAATAAATTAGTTGATTAGATTTTTAATGTGCTTTTATTGTTTTTGTAGATATTATGAGAGTTGAGTAAAATGGGTATGAAGGTTGGAAGAAAATGGTGTTGGACCAAGAAGAAGCACAAGAGCAAAAGAAAGAGAGAAGAAACCGGCCCAATTAGCTGCTCAGCCCTCCTCTTCCATCTGCTGCTTTCATTCTTTTCTTGTTCTCTCCCTCTGGGCCTGACTTCTCTCTAGACTGCATCCCACTTCATGCCCGTGGACCAGCCCTCTCTCTTTTCCTTTCCTTTTTCTCTTTGGGCCAGTCCAGGCGTTCTTTTTTTTTTTTGTTTCTTTCTTTCTCTGGCCTACACGCCTCCCCCTTTCTCCTTCAGCCTGCCTCCACTTAATGATCACGTGATGGGCACATGTGCAGCATCTCCCCCATCCCCTTTCTTCTTCCTCTTCGACAGTTTGCATACCAGCATCCGAAAAAAACAAAGCACCATGCCTCTTCTCCTTCCCATGTCTTCATTGTTTCGTTTTCTCTCTCTTCTTTCATCAACACCATTAATTCTAGTCATTACACACCATTCCCATTATTACCAGCTTAAAAATTCAGCAGTTACGGAAGATGGAGCAAACCAACAGGGGCTTGAATGGTGGCTTTAGTAGGGGGTCGAAACAGAGAACAAAAAAAAGGATAGAGCAGTAGCAAGTAGTAGAGTAGCAGAGTAGATGAGTGTTGAGAGTTTTCATTGTTCTTCTTTGCTTTCATTTTGTATTACGTATGAGTTTCATCAAGATTAATTTGCTTTCGTTTGTCATTGTTTGGTTCTGAGTTTGTTGCACTCGAAGATTAAGCATTTGATATTTGGATTGGGAAGTAGATTCTTACAGTTTAAAAGAGATTAGGTTACAGCTCATAGTTGGTGCAGT
>JAKOGI010001061.1:242500-252500 GCA_029747015.1 Carnegiea gigantea
CATCCGCTCCACCCGATCCACCCGTCACCCGCTCATCCGCTCACCCGTATCCAATCCATCCGCTACCCGCGGATGAAGCGGGCGGCAAACGGGTGAAACGGATGGAACATATTTTGTGTCATTTTATTTGTTTATCGCTCAAATAAATTTGAAAAGACTTAAGAATTTAAGAATATACAAAACAACCAACGAAACCACATACCCGAATCTTAAACATAATAATTATCGCAAATGATATATATATATATATATATATATATATATTATATATAATATATATATATATATATATAATATATATATATATATATATATATATATATATATATATATATATAGTGGGTGATGGGTCGGGTGATGGATTCAGTGGACCATCACTCGAATCCGACCCAATCCATCACCCGTTTTTTCAGCCGTTTAGTCGGATTTTTACCTGATTGTTCAGGTCGGATGAATCGATTATCCATTGAGGTCGAGTGAAATTGCCAGGGCTGCCTGCAAGGAAGAAAGATGTGAAACGAAAAGTGTTAATTAAAATAATATTGATAAGTAAATTTTCCTAATTTAATTCTGATTGAAGGATTATTTTATTACAGAACCCTCAACCGAAAACAATCAAAGGGGAAATTTACAAATGGGTCATGCGCCAACATGCTTGTAACAAACCCTTTTTTTTTGCAACAAATGGGTGTTGCTTTTAGAGGGAAAACCAAATGAGGGAGAAAGCAAAATAAAGTAAAATGACCAACACGCCCTTAATGAAAATGTGGGGAGTTCCTCCTTGTACCCCACTCACTTTCTGTCTCCTCCAAAACCTGGAAGCAACAGAGGGAGCAAAGGCAAGGGGAAAGAGCGAGGGTGTCATACCGATTGTAAACCTGCACTCTCTCTCTCTCTCTCTCTTAATCTCTTTCTCTCTCTCAATCTCTCTCCAAAGTTGAATGTACCCCTAAATTCTAGAGTAGTAAGCAATTGTACAATAAAATTGAGGAAAATTTAGCCCCAATTATTGAAGGCATCTTGGTTGTGGGAGAAGAAGGGGGTTGAGGCAAGGTGCATAGCTGTAGGTGAGAGAAAGTTCAGAGGGAAGCTGGAAGTGAGCTTGCAGTATTTGGTGATAGTGGAAAGTTGACATTAGAGGTCAGCCGTGAAGTCTTAGGTAGAAGGGCTTGATTGTGCGACATTGGTAAATGCTTTCAAGCAGAGTGGTAAACATAAGGTATGTTAAATATTGTTTGTTTTTTATGATTTTGGTATGTGGAATGACATTTTGGAGAATGATTTAGGGTGTAGGAAGGGTAAATGTCTGGGATAACATGTGTGTCATGTTGTTAGTCACCGTTCACCAGGGTATCATTAATGATGTTGGGTGAAAACCCAATTGCATGGGTGGACATGTTGGAGCGTGGGATAGGGTGTTCTTGTCATAAAGGGAAGATGATGTAGTTGACACTTACAGTGAATGAGAAGGGGGCACTATAGAACTAGGGGAAAATGTGGTGTTAACCATGGTAAATGTAGTGCAATGAATAGGTAAACAGACAGAAGTGCTGTTAGAGACTCCTATTATTCAGGTGTGTGTAGTGGACGATGCATAATTCGTTGCGCTAACCAGCAACTGTTATTGTTTTATGTGCAGGGTAAATGGGAAGGTAGTCGACCCATACAGTGGTACGGTAGTAAGTGGTACGACGTCTGGTAGAAGTGGATGGGGACGGTATTGCTCTAGGAGGCAGTGGTGGCGGCAGAGCGGTAGTAGTTTATGTTTTATAGAGGGTGAGTTGGACGATGGTGGAGGTGGAAAAGTAACGTATGTAGGGGGTTGGACGAAGTCTATCATGCTGAAAGAGGATATGGGGTTGGAGGACGTGCAAAGAAAGGTGAGTGAGATAACCGGCAATGATTTGACTATGCGAAAATTATGGTACAGTTTAAAGTAGGACCGGGGGATGGTAATGGAGTTGGAGGGGTATGGTGATGTGAGGATGTTTTTGAAGGGGAATGATGAGCATGGCTATTTGTATATGGGCGAAAGTGTTGGGCCGAAAAGGCGCATAGAGAAAAGGCAACGCAGACATGTGATGATGTCGTCGTTCGTGGGAGAAGCGGCAGGGGTGGGGATGATATGGCCGAAGAGGGTCGTAAGGGAGCAGGTGTGAAAAGGTGGGTTACATGTGAATACTGTATGATGAACGATATAGGTGAATGTGAGTGATGACAACAAGTTATTGACATATTGCTTTTTTGTTTATTTTATTGGTAGGGCAGCTGTGAGTGGAAGCGGCGGATGCATTGATGATCATCCACAAACCAGGCTGAGAGTTGGCGGAGAAATAATTGAGATGTCTGACGATGATGAGATATCAGTTGCGTCGGAGGATGTGGGGAAGGACGAGGCAGCAGCAGAAGGAGGGGAAGAAAGCAGCAAAGGTGAGGGGGTGATGAAAGGAGCAACGCTAATGGGAGCGTGTGGCCACGATCGGGGTGGTAAGCACAAAGCTACTACCATAAGTTGAGCATATGGAAGAAGTTAATTAGGGGGAAGGGGCAGATATTCCAATCCGCCGAAGCATTTCGGCAAGTAATATGCAAATTTCCAATCGCGAACCACTTCAGTTATCGGTTTGAGCGGAACTGCAAGCAAAGAATTGTGGTCAGGTGCGATGCAAGTGACCGTCTTTTCTACATATATGTCAGAGGTGGGAAGAACATGGAAGTTATGTCTATAAAACATTTTGTAGGACAGCATAAACACAGTGTTGGGCAACTGTGTCAGATGGGTGTATTGGGGAGAAGACGTGTTAGAGCCGAACTCCTTGCACACTTGATTGAGGGTAAGGTGAGGTTATGTTTGGATTATGCACCGAGAGACATTATGCAGGATCTGGAGTTGGAGCTGGGGATTCAGCTGACATACATGCAGTCGTGGAGGGCAAAGGAGTTTATGCGCATGATGGTACTTGGGAGGCCTATTGATCACTATAAATTGCTGCCGTGGATGTGTGCGGCCATACTCAGAGCGAACCCAGGGTCAGCGGCGTTCTGTGAGGTTGAGGGTTCGAGGTTTATAAGGATATTTATCGCCTACGCCGCTAATGTGAACAGATTCAAACTGGGGTGCAGGAAGATACTGTTTGTCGACGGGTGCCATCTGAGCGGACCTTACAAAGGAACCCTGCTTGCTCTGTGTGTGTTGGACGCGGATAACCACCTCTTTAATTTTACGTACGGCATAGTATCTGGTGAGATAATTGAGGAGTGGGTTTGGTTCTTGGAAACAGTAATGGAGTCCTTGGGTGGTCTAAAGCCAGTGATCATGTCAGACAAAAACCTTACCTAACTCGCTGTGGTGGCGCAAGTATGCGGTAAGGAGTACCATAGCTACTGCTTACGTCACCTGACGGAGAGTTTTTTGAAGGAGGTAGTAAAGAATGGTATTCGAAAAGAAGCAACGAAGCAGATAGTGAAGGAAATGTTGTACAGAGTTGCATATGCTCCAACAGCAGCAGAGTACAATGTCGCGTTGGAGGAGCTGAGGGGTACAAGGCAGAGCTTGGTGCTTGGGTGGGTGAGAATGAGCAAGAATAGTGGGCCGCTTTGATGTTTGGGAAGGAGAGGTGGGGCAGAATGAATAACAATGTTATAGAAAGTTGGAACAATTAGATGAGATGAGTACGCCCTATGCCCGTGCTGTGGCTTGCTAGTGGGCACTTGGAGAAGCTTGGGAAGAAGATGGACAAGCATAAGCAGGACATGATGAAGTGGAAGAATGGGATGGAGGAAAGAATCGAACAGAAGTTGGCTGACATGTACCAAAAGATGGGTTGTATTACAGATGTGGAATGCTACAGTTTGATGTTAGGGGAATACAGTGTGGAGCTTACCAACAGTCGTAAGTTAGTGGTGAAGTTGGGACAATAGACTTACACGTGTCCGTGCTATCATGTGTTAGCTATGATAGCTAAGGCGAAGTTGTAGGTGTATGACTACGTGCACCCGATTTATAAGACTGTGACCTAACAAATCATATGCAGTAAGCTGGTGCACCCGATGGAGACACACAACATGGGAATAGTTGATGCGAAGACAGGGCGGGTGGTTGGCGGGGATGAGCTTGATGACGACTATGACCACTGTATATTACCCCCTACGAATGGGAGACAGCCGCGTAGGCCACCGTCGAAGCGCATAGAGTAACAAACGCAGGGGATAAGGCCTCGGAGGTGCTCCAAATGTGGTGAAGTTGGACACACGAGGCGCACTTGTTGTAATCCCCATGCCGACTTTGATGCCAACTATGAAGGCGATGTTGTGGAGGTTGAAGATTTATTGGATGGTTCGTATGTTCCAGGTTGTTGAACGA
Source organism: Carnegiea gigantea (assembly GCA_029747015.1). Lineage (NCBI taxonomy): Eukaryota > Viridiplantae > Streptophyta > Magnoliopsida > Caryophyllales > Cactaceae > Carnegiea > Carnegiea gigantea. Next base: position 246,864 of record JAKOGI010001061.1, read on the forward strand.
CATCAGGTTGCAATCCGCAGATGTCCCTAATTGACAGATAGTTTTGTATTGTGCTCATATTAGATTGCTAGCTGTGAGCACACCCCCACCCCTGTTTGTCTGGTAATGAGCGAGTAGAATGTTGTATGTTCCCCAGTGTCAGGCAACCTGAAATGTTTACCCGGGAGGAGCCAGTTGTTCACCGTGGTAAACCATGGTCTGCCACCGGTAAACCCGTGGGTAACTATCACACTGCAGTCCTGGCACTTTGACATTCTGATCATATTAGACTCTGAGCTGCCACCACACTCCCACCCCTATTCGGATTTTAATGTGTAATTACATTGGTGCATGTGTGTATGGGGATGGCCTGTTTACCCCTGTTTGTGTGTTAATGATGAAGTACGGTTGCACATTGTTACCTTCTGTCAGGTAACCTGCTGTGTTAACCCAATAAGAGGCCGTTGTGGACCATGGTAAACCATGGTCTACAAGTGGTACACCCTAAAAAACTGACAGATTATAGCTGTGGAACATTGGCATTCTACTCATACTGCCTTCCCAGCTATCAGCACACCCCGCCCCAAATTTGTATGTTAATGTTCAAGTTCCTTGGTGCATGTGCATAGGCGGCTGGCATGTTTACCCCTGTTTCTGTGTTAATGACGAAGTACAGTGTTGCATTGTTACGTGCTATCAGGTAATCTGCCATGTTTACCCAACATGAGGGCTATGTTAACCGTGGTAAACCATGGTCTGTAAGTGGTACACCCATAGAAAATTGACAGATTGCAGCTGTGCAACCTTGGTGTTCTGGTCAGACTACCTTCTCAGCTGTCAGCACACCCCCACCCTGTTTGTATATTAATGTGCAAGTTCAGTGGTGCATGGGCATAGGAGGCTAGCATGTTTACCCCTGTTTCTGTGTGAATGATGAAGTACGGTGTTGCATTGTTACATGCTATCAGGTAATCTACCATGTTTACCCAGCATGAGGGCTATGTTCATCATAGTAAACCATGGTCTGCAAGTGGTACACCCATGGGAAACTGACAGATTGCAGCTGTGCAACATTGGTATTCTGCTCAGACTGCCTTCTTAGCTGTCCGAAGCCCCCCACCCCTGTTTATATGGTAATGTGCAAGTTTAGTGGTGCATGGGATGGGGGCCTGCTAACCTGGCATGTTAACCCGGAAGGAGACAGATGTTGACCGTAGTAAAGCATGGTGTGCAAACAGCAAACCCATGGGGAAGTGACAGACATGGTCATTCATGAGTACTTTGTGTCACCGAAACACTCTGGTGGGACATGTCTGGGAGGCAGAGGGGTATGCAAATAGTGGGGGTAATCTTACTCTGAGGGTGATAGTGATGCGGTGCCCGCAATGAATGTGTACATAGAATTGAATCTGAAATTTTTGGTTCGTTCAATCCCGTCCAATATGCAAATGAACAAGTTTATATTGTAAAATGGAATATGCAATGAAAACAACTATATAGAAGGTGAATGGAAGGAGTGCTTCTACTAAACTTGGTATTAACAGTCATGCCCCGAACGTACCGCAAATATACGAATATACCAAATCTACCAATCACAAGTTGTGTAACAATTATCGTGACCCAGGAGCGTTGCGCGTTATACAACGTACTAGGGAGGCGATGAAGGAGTTGATCGCTATGGTTACTAGGGAGGCGATGAAGGAGCTTACTGTTATGGTATAAATGTGAATGAACTGTGCACCTTCCACCCACCCAATTATTGGCTCAGAGGTTGCTACAACTGTATCAATAGGCAAACCCCAATGTCACAACATGGTTGGGGTGTGTGTGGAGCTTAAATGGTGAGGGTGCACAGCTTTAATGGTCACCCCATCCTCAGTTGCAAACTTATGGTGTTCATGTCATGAACAAAATGTGAGGTCAATATTTCATTGCGACAGGGTGCATTAAGTGATATGAACAACTAGCCCTGTTTATGGTGGCGAGTGTGGAACTAGTTGGCGGAATGAACGTCGCTTTACGGCAAGGAACCCCAATGATAATGTTCACCTCCACGACGGTCAAGGTGTCCCGTGGTTAACAGTGAGATGATGTTGGCAAGCAGACAAAATTTAATGCGGGGCGGGTGTAAGAGGAGGTGTTGTACAAGTAACAGTAAATTTCTTTCATTGACGGAGGTGAGGGACTTGTTGTAGGACCGCCTTCACATCTGCGTACCGCGCCGGTCAGGTTTGTCACAAATAGGGGGACTTAGTAAATGGTGTACATCCTAAACCAATTACAACATTTAATATGGCCAATCGCTCCATATAAGAATTAAATGTACAGCAGGGGTTGGCCTTGTTGGACATAAGGACTGGCTCATCAATTAATTGCCTTGAAGTTTACTGTGTTGGCCTTATAAAACACAAGTGGGGGAGGAGTGAGTACTTAGGGGTGGTATTATTATCTACATTGTCCTCCGAAAGAGGGAACTGAACGTGGCTAGCCCATTAAGAAGAACGTCTACCACTCGGACATGTGGAGGGTCGGGATTAAGTCGGAGTGACTTCGACAACAGCGCAAATTATTACTGCAACTGCGGCTATGTAGCAGTAATGTATGAGATGGACAAAAACTACAGGCGCCGTTACCTTGTTTGTCCACTTAAGGTAAATTGTAATTCTTTCATTGCTAACCCTTTCATTTTCGAACCTCTTGCTGTCTTCTGCAACTCCTCCTCCACGGTACTGACCCGTGTTGTTCATGTCCCTCCACGGACGACCGCATTTAGAACGAATCTGCCTATCAATACCTGGCCGTGGTTGACCCCGACTACCCCAAACAGGCCAGAGACATAATTGACCAGCTCACTGAGAAGCTACGAGAGGTTCGAGAATTGGTGCACACCAAACGAAACGATCACCACTTCATCCAAGAAGAAGATCGGGCGATGGATTGGAAGGTAAGGGGTCATATGCTGAAGTTGAAACAATGGTGTGTAATGTTGGTTGTACTGAACATCGTACTTGTCATTTGCCTGGCGTGGGTGGTGGGGTACTGATCCCACCTATTTTGGAGGGGTTTTTTTGGAATGTCTGTGCCCCTTGTGTTCGGGTTGATGATTTAAAATGAAGGTTGTATTTGAAGGGCACAAATGATGTGCTTCATTTTGGGGTCATTGACTTCGCCATGTTTTAGGAAGCTATGGTTGTGTAATTTACTGCTTCATTTTGATGTTGTTGAACATGTGCAGTATGGTAGAATGCATGTCAAATTCCGCTATTCGACTAATACAAGCAACCTTCAATCGAATGTAATTGTTTGATGCCATTGAACAACCAACATTCTATGTTTAGGGCAGTAAATGTTGACATGGAACGCAACATTTGTGTGTGGTAGTTGCATGACTTAAATAAATATATGTATGTACTGAAGTAAAGTGAAATTTAATGGAATTACGCACAAGGAGCAGACATGTGGACACCCACATGTGTGTACTTGGTGCCGTCAAAATATGGGGGCTACCTTTTCTACTCCAACTCAATTTAGTACAAAGATCTGGTGATACAAGCATGATTTAAGGGGAGACATAGCTTACTAAGAATCACACATTACATGCAATGATGGAGAGGAATTGGCGCATAAAGTTGGCGCCCATATCACCTCCCACATCAGCCTACCTCGTTTACCGAACCAGTCACAATATAAAACTTATTTCCACCCTCCCAGCAGTTGCACTTAATAGACCTCTATAACTTCTCTGCTAACCACCCCACAAGTAGGCAAAGTGAATTTTATACAAAGACATCATAAAGGCTAGATGGAGATCATCGACCCCCTTGTATCGGATGCGTCATCACCACTGTAAGGCCCACACGTGGGACCTCGTAGTAAGGTCATATGTGGCAACGTGTTCCCCATAGTATGCAAATGTGGTAAGCTCGTAGAAATTGTTGTCGACCCATATGTCCCATATATGCGCTACGCAGTTTGTCAATAGGTAAACCATGCTGAAGTAATTTGTTGCGCACATCTGATTGTATTAAGATTGCATTTTACCTTTAGTGACTTTCGCTTTGTATTTGTAGAGGATGTGTGGTCATGACGTCTGGTCGAAGCATAGTCGGACAAGGCATGACAAGGCCATTATAATCCGGAGACTACAGGCATCCATAAACAAACTGAAGGCAACATTGCTAGAGAAGGGACACGCTGTCAGGGCTTCGGAGGAAACAAACACGAAGTTGACTGTTGCTGTGTCATGTGCTCAGAGACGATGCAAAGCATGGATGATTACAACTGCAATAACGTTGCTAACATTGTTGACCATGTTCGCTCATGTCATTAACTGAAGATAGAGGTAGGACGACTTTTTTAGGTGTGGATGGCATCAGACCCCGTACTCTGATCAGTATCTTCCACAGATAGAGCTGGGGATAAGTGCATCGCTATTTTAGGTACTGTTTTTGTGAAGCACACAAATGGACATATATGAGGTTATGTTCCAGGGTCTGAATTAGGAAAATAACATCGTCTATGTCTGCCTTTTTGCATGAAAGTAGAAACTCCTATGTATATAATGAACCCCACCCCATGTTATGTGTGCGGTCGTTTTGCTTTATTGTGTCGGTAGGTAACGGTTGTGCAAACTATGTGTGCATATGGCCCTCTGTATATTGCAAAAATGTGATTATGTATGAAGTATGAACTTCGTTCTTAGTTGCGCACCACATTCTATAAGCTTGGATGCACTGGTAAACGCTGCTGCTCACATCGGCTAAGCTGTGGAATGACTACCACATTTACCTAATTTGTCCACCACAGTTAACAAAAGCACATACCCCGGTAGACAAATATAATAAAGGAATAATCTGCACGCAGGGCAAAACAAAAACGGGCGCAGTGGTTACCGCGGGTGACGACATAAGCATAGGCTCACCAATAAGTACCACATTATGACACATAGTCAACCATGGCAAACGAAATCACTTTACCAGGTGAACTGAACAGTGAATGCATGACAGATACGCATCCCAAAAAGGGAACTGCTAACAATAAACTAATTAGATGTCCATTCATTCACACCGGTCACAACATAGCCACAGTGTTGCTAAATACTACCACAGTGTCACAAGTACACTACCATGGTCAACCAATATACATATCCACCTCACGATATGTAATAAGTTCGTACATAACAAACCCCTACATACAGCTATGGGATGGCTACCACATCCGCATAAGTTGTCCACAAAGGTAAACCACTACACATGTCTTGGTAAACAACTAAGCAGTAAATGAAGGACAGACAAGTACGCAAATTGGCGTACTTCCTCCCAGTGAAGTACATGAATAATGGGCACCAGTGCAACATATCGAACTATAGTACAAAAGGTCAGTAGGTGAAGAAGGCAATTATGGGAGGAGGGCCACGGGGAAGTTCTACATGGTTCCCCGAAGGATGTCCGCCAAACACTTATCCCGCAAGGTTCGGATATCGCTGTAGTTGAAGCACATCGTGCGGCCAGTCAATGCGAGAAGGTCCATGAAGATCATCGCAAGTACGCCGCAGTTATGGCCACTGCAAAACCATTACCATTGTCGGAATGTTATTGTTTCTTGAAATCAAAGGCAGCGCATACCATATTTGTAAGTGGAAGTCCTTCACGTCCTTGT
>JAKOGI010001061.1:257500-317500 GCA_029747015.1 Carnegiea gigantea
GGTCTCTTGATCCCAATTAGAGGGTGATTAGTTTCTATAATCTAATTGATCTAAAGAGCTTGCCCAAGTGTGTTCAAGGGTGGCTCCTCGGATTATCCCTTACTAAACTGACTTGCTTATCCCATTTCGCCTAACTCACTCACATTATGACCGACACTTACATTTTGTCCAGATTCTAGTCCTTTACTTCTTTGGTGATTTAAGAGCTTGTGAGGCAAGAATACATCAAGTGGCATCACAGCTTGGCTACCTTCTTATGGCCCTAGCTTCCAAAGCTAAAATGTAACCTTAGCCAAACACAGAACCAGCCCACAATGCACCCTCTCCCAAATATGTCTTCCAGCCTCACACTGAAGCAAGTGGCTAAACAAGCCCTTAAAGAAAAGGCTGAACTTCAGGCAAGAGTCAAGTACTTGCAATCTCAACCAGGCCAACTCATGTAAGAGAAAAGGAGAAACCTAAGAAGTCCAAGAAGCTCTAGCAAACAAGAGGACTCGGATGATTCCAAGGGGAGACCTGGTTGGACATTCAAGTGATGATGAGGGTAAAAAGAGATCAAGAAGGCACCATAGGCCTAGAGAAAGAAGCTACATTGATTTCAAGGTGTACATTCCGAAATTTGAAGGCCAACTAGATCCGAACCTCTTCTTATGTTGGCTGCAAACCGTTAAAAGAGTCCTTCAGTTCAAAGACATTCCAGAACGAAAGAAGGTAAAGGTTGTTGCTTTTTAGCTTAGAAAGTATGCATCCATTTGGTGGTCTAATGTAGTTTCTAAGAGAGTAAGGAAGGGAAAAGGGGAAATCAAGACTTAGGAGAAAATGAAAGCCAAACTCAAATCCAGATTCCTTCCCCCCTCCGCCCCAATTATCTTCAAGATGACTTCCTTAAACTCCACCAATTTAAACAAGGTTCAAAGAGTATAGAAGAGTATACTAGAGACTTTGAACAACTTCTCTTGGAATCTGATTTGAAGAGGGTGAATCACAAACCTTGATAAGGTATCTAAGTGGGCTGGATGAGCAAATCGCTCATATAGCAGAGTTACACTTGTATACTTCCTTAGATGAGCTTAACACTTTAGCTCACAAAGTGGAGTTGCAAAAGAAGCTCAAGGGCAAGGGTAAGGCCTCCAAGCCTAACCCACGGCCTTTTACCTTCCAAAAACCCCCTTTTGCTACTGTAAAATCCCTCTCAAACACAAACACAAAACCCCCACAACCCACTGCCCCTCAAACTCTCTCTAAACTGCTATCAAATCCTATGGACAAGTAGAGATGTTTTAGATGTCAAGGCCTTAGTCACTTTGCCTCTGACTGCACAAACAAAAGGGCGGCATCTTTGGCCGAATATAAAGCTTCCTTTAAGGAGCTCAATGAGGAAGGAGAGGAAGAGGAGAAAGAGCTTTTCTTGAATGAAGCTCTAGAGGAGGTTGAGGAAAGGTCAGATGAAGGGGAAATGCTTGGGATTAGGCAAGCATTAAGTGACCTAGCTTCCCAAAACAACTTGGAACAAAGGGCCAACATCTTCCATACTCAGTGCACCATGAGTGGGAAGACGTGTCCTCTCATCATTGATGGGGCAAGTTATGCTAATGTGGCCAGCATGACCATGGTGGAAAAACTCAAGCTTGAGGTCTCACCTCATCCAAGCCTATGTACCATACAATGGCTCAATGAAGGTAAAGGCTTGCAAATCTCTTCTCGGTGTTTGCTCACCTTATCCCTTAGGAAAAATTATAAGGATGAGATATGGTGTGACATTGTGCCCATGGATGTTTGTCAGGTCCTTTTGGGATGTCCTTAGCTCTTTGATAAAAGAGTTATGCATGATGGTCACCTAAACAATACACTTTCACTAAAGACCATAATAAGATCACCCTTAACCCTCTCAAGCCTACCTCCAAAAGCAAACCCCAAGAGACTCCAAGAATGGATGTCTTTCTTACTACCCTAATGCACTCTCAACTCCATGAGTTTAAAGCAAACAAAGAATGGATTCTACTTAGCTAAGAAACAGCCGAAGCTAAGGAGTTTTCCCATCCTTTGCTTAACCCTCTCTTTAAAGCCTTTGAACATGTGTTTCCAAGTGAAGTACCCCACAGCCTACCTCCCAAAAGGTTAATCCAATACGAAATCGACCTCATCCCCAGTCCCACACTCCCAAATAAGCCGGCCTACTAAATGAACCCTCAAGAAACTCAAGAGGTACAATGGCAAGTTGATAAGCTTCTATATAAGGGCTTAATCCAAGAGAGTCTTAGTCCTTGTGCCATTTTGGTCTTACTTATGCCCAAAAATAATGGTAGCATAAGGATGTATATGGATAATAGGGCAATCAACGAGATTACTATCTAATACAGTTATCCCATCCCAAGGTTGGAGGACCTTTTTGATGAGTTGCATGGAGCCACTATATTTTCTAAGATTGATCTTAGAAATGACTACTATCAAATTTAGATCGATGAAGGAGATGAATGGAGATGGCTTTCAAAACCGAAGGAGGCCTTTATGAGTGGCTTGTTATGCCCTTTGTTTTGACTAATTCACCAAGCACTTTCATGAGACTTATGAATCATGTTCTTAATTTGTCATTGGTAAGTATGTGGTGGTATACTTCGATGATATCATGGTGTGTAGCTGAAGTGAAGAACATGCCGAGCATTTGAGACAAGTCTTGAGTGTTCTAGCTCAAGAGAAACTCTATGAAAACTTGGAGAAATGCCACTTCTTCAACTCACAAGTCATATTCTTGGGATATGCAATCTCGACTCATGGTATTCATGTTGATGAAGATAAGATCAAGGACATCTGTGAGTGGCCAACTCTAACCTCAATCTAGCAAGTTTGAAGTTTTCATGGTCTAGCCTCTTTCTATAGGAGGTTTGTCAAGAATTTTAGCACCATTGTGGCTCCTATGACTGAAGTGCTCATGGCCAAGAGGTTTGAGTGTACCGAACAAGCTCAAAAGGCCTTTAAGGAAGTCAAGCTCAAGCTCACTAGTGCGTCTATCTTAGCCCTTCCAAGCTTCTCCAAAGTGTTTAAAGTAAAATGTGATGCCTCCGGGGTGGAGATAGGGGATGTTTTTCCCGAGAAAAGAGGCTCGTGGCCTTCTTTAGTGAAAAACTCAATGATGCCAAGAGAAAGTATTCTACTTATGACAAGGCGTTCTATGCCATAGTGAGCGCTTTAGAGCATTGGAGGCACTATTTAGTGGGAGGAGAAATTATTCTCCATTCGGACCAGGAGGCCCTTATGTTTATTCAAGGCCAACATAAGCTCAATCCAAGGCATACAAAGTGGGTAGAGTACCTACAATCCTTCCATTTTGTAATTCACCACAAAGCCGGTAAAACGAACACGGGAGTGGATGCTTTGTCAAGGAGGTATCTTCTTCTCTCTGCCTTGGAATATAAAGTACTTGACTTTGAGTGGGTGAAGGAAATGTATACCAAAGATGAAGATTTCAAGGAAATCCTTAAAAAATGCTCTCAACATGCTCACGGCTTTTTTCATTTAGAGAATGGGTTTCTCCTCAAGGGCACTCGACTTTGCATACCAAGAAGTGGATTCCAGGAGCTTTTGATTCAAGAACTCCACGGAGGATCCTTGGTCGGACATTTTGGGGTGGAAAGGACTTGTCCAATGCTCAAGGCGTATTACTATTAGCCAAAAATGTCCAAGGATGTACAGAACTATGTCAAAAGGGGCTCCACTTGGCAACTAGCCAAGGTTCACCTGTGGCCCCGAAGCCGTTACTCACCACTCCCGATTCCTCAAGGCCCTTAGGAAGATGTAATATATCATCTGAATTTCTAATTCCTTTCTTTATTACTAGAATTAACCTAGGTGGTAGTGAAAAACCTAATTGGGGTGTTACCACCATATTTCCTTCTTGGAAGTGCCAGACTGAGTATCAATTAAAGCTCTAATGCAACTATATCCTCCAATCAAACTTCAGTCTGAGGCTTACAATAATATAACAAAGTCCAACCTGAATCACAATCCTTAAAATAAGTCTAAACATAAATTAAACAAACTCTACTAAATTTGATTTCATGGCCTTGCACTAATTCGAGTTCCCATCCCCATGCTTGGTGCACTTCACCGGAGAACAAAACAGTTTACAAAAACTGAGATGGACTCAAAAAAACCACCCCTAATAGTAAAGGTAGGCACACAAAGTCATTTAAAAAACATTCTAAGGAGGAGGCATAAGTATAGCACACATATACATTCTTAGTAGAAGCACACAGTAATCCCATTTTCTTTTATTCATTTTCAGGTCAACAAGGGTGAGCAACCACACTGGGTCTCATGACCTGCACTTGGCTTTAATGCGGCCATTTAACCTTAACCTGGCCTACCATCACTTGGACGACTACCGCTTACCACACCCTGACCTAACGTTAGTACCGACGGTTATCGCTTAACCATACCCTGGCCTACTACCCATATGGACAGTCACCGTCAACCTGGCCCCCATGCATCAAAAGGGCACGTGCCCGCTCACATGCATGCACTATTTTTGAGGAAGGCTAATGACCTTCAATAACATCAACATAGCTCATAGTAGCACCCATAAAGCCATTTATTTATACATTAATACTTGCTCTTAAATTTCAAATCAACACACACATTGAAACCCGACCCAGTTCGATCCCCAAAGCATTTCCATGATATATATGTTCTTCTTTGTAACACAATCAGTCCAAATGCTCAAACGCCCACTGATATAGCAAGATAACTCAACACAAGCCACACAACCATTTCATTCCATGTTCAACCAGTAAAATCAAAATTCCATGTATAAGAAAGACATACCAAAATAGCGTTTACCATTCTCATCAAACACATTTTTCAAACAACTTCAGGGGCAGGTTAGGGCGTAATTGTTACTTGGAATCCGTACAATTACGGGCTCGGTTTCTTAATTGGGCCTAATGGTCAGCACCTAGACCAAACCAGCGTTTGCACTTAGTCCAAATCTCACGAACCATAACTGCAACCCATTCCCCACGTATGACAATTTTTCCATAATTTTTAGACACCCTTGGGAATTTCCAACGTAGCTAAACCTAAATTCGGATTGGGTCAGAATCTGGGCCTAACTTCTAGAGCCCACATCTCTAATTCCAAACGTCAAAACTCCAAGTTCTTGCCTATTCTAAAAAGTCTAGTTCATCCTCTATAATTCCTATGTTTAGTGTTTCTCCCAAATCTGTCAACTATTAGGCCGAAAAACCTCAAAGAATCGACGTTGTCATTGGCTGCACAAATCTGGGCAGTCCTCGGTAAATCGGTCATAACTCACTTAATTCAACTTTGATTTCCTCGATTTAAAAACCAGATTACTCAGCACATTGTGAACTACTACCATCAAAATTTTATGACTTTTAGGTTACTGCACTATCATGGGTCGAATTTTTAAAAACGATTACGCTCAGTCTCAAATTAGAGGTATGTTGTCCACTATGTCCCCATTCAAATGGCTTCTTTTGGTTCGGTTTTTCCACCATGATGGGTCACCCATCTGCCCACGCCCATACTAGTGATTTCTAGGTCTCCTAACTAACTCAAATCAAGCCAAAGTCAAAACTTCAATCAACGAAAACAAAAACGTCACTAAAGCTTACCTTGAGTCGGCCTTTGAAAAGAAGATGATTCCCCTATCACCCACTTCGATTTTAAATCAAGCAAAGAAGGAGGAGGGGCGTGTGGTGGTGGCAGCTGAGAGATGGCGGCTGTGTGGCAGTGCACGGTGGTTGGGTGGTGGTGGCGCACTACGAGGGCAGTGAGAGGGAGAGAGATCACGGTGAGAAAGAGAGAGAGAGAGAGATCATGGTGAGAGAGAGAGAAGATGCGAGGGAGAGATAGAGCACACGAGGGGGAGAGAGAGAGAGCACGCAAGGGAGAGAGTGTGGGTGGGGGTGAGGGGTGGCCGACCACTGGGGTTTAGGTGGGGGAGGGGTGGGCGGCCACATTGGGGGAGAGAGGAGTTTGAGTGGGAGGGACCATTAGGTTAGTGATGGAGATCCATCCATGACCATGAATACCTACCCTCAAGGTGCTCCAAAACAATCAGAATCAATGGCTAAAGTGCAAAAAACATGCCTAGTTTGCCTTAGTCATTTTCAGCCTTCATCCTGTTTTCGGCCTGTGAACAAACCCGGTTTTGTTCACCTTTTTACATGACCTTCCAATGGATATGATTGGGATGCAGGAGGCCTAACTTTAAGTTTAAGATGTGTTCTTTCCAATAAGACCAATTGCAAGTCATTTGGAGGTAATTTGCTACCTCAAATCAGCTGTTGAAGTCAAGTGCTCAAAACTGTTTCAGTTCTGCCCAGTTCTGAAAATGGGTCTGTTTGGACGCCCAAAGCTCCTCCATTTGGACTGAAACTTTTATGGCTTGAAAGTACATTAAACATATTATCAAGTGGCCATAAAAAAACTCAGCCAAATTACACACTTAAGGAGCTATTAACCAGCAAATTAAGGGAAGAAACTCCCTTTTACCCGGGTAAAACAGCTGGTTGTCATTTTGTTCTTTTTGAGGTGATTTTGCTCTTATCAAGGTTTAATCCACTTGCAAATGACTTGATTAGAGTGCCAAGCTACTGATTGAGGTCTCCCAAGCTCCCAAGGTCGACACCTAAGCCTCAAGATCAACAATGAAGATGTGTCAAGCCACGGTTTAATCTAACCGGTTTTTGGTGTTGTTTTGATTTTCAGGTTTTTGCCTAGTTTAGCTTGTAAGGTAGTCTAGGGCCTATGTTTTGTACTAGGAAGCTTTGTATTTAAGCCCCCCCAAGGCCCTTTGGCCGGCCATCATGTTGAGAAAATAGATTGAAGTTGAGCTTTGCTCCTTTGAACTCCCAAACTCTCTTCTAGCTTATCTCTATCTTTGGCCGGGTAGGGTGGTGATCTAGCAAGAGTCTTAACCTCTCTTTGGTGGTGTTTCTGTATCCAAGGAGTTGTTAAGGGCCCTAACATCAAACCTTGGTGGTGTTTCTGTATCCAAGGTAGGTGTTAGTTCCGGTTCTATCCTTCCCAGCTCAAGGTGAGTTTGTGAATTCAAAGTTGCCTTGTTGTTACCTCCCATTTGCTTTCACCCCACCCTTGTTCCTATCCTCTTGGGTTTTCCTTGAGGATACATCATATTTGGTATCAGAGCTAAGGCTTCCCTAGGCCTAAGCTTGCTGCCCAACACCCTTCCAAACACCCAAACACATTTCCCCACAAAAACATCAAAACCGTGCCCACATTTTTCACTGGACAGAACTTCAGCACGGTCCCCCCGTGCCAAGAAGCACGACCGTGCCACTTGCCTTTCCCAGCCACATTTCATCTTCACCCACATCCAGAACTTCAGCACGGTCACACCGTGCCACCAAGCACGCCCGTGCCACATCCTGTCCGTGAGGTTCCATCATATTTCAACATGAGTACTACTAGTATGACCTTGGAAGAGAAGTTTGAGGCCCTCATGAAGAACTATGAGGCCTTGAGGCAACAAAACGAAGAGGTCAAAGGTCAAAATGACTACTTGAAGCGACAACTCGGAGAATCCTTGAAGCAAAAGCGCAAGGAGATTAGGAGTTCCCGATCTTCTAACTCCTCCGATTCCGAGCAAGAAATGAGAGCGGCCACACACTCAAGCTCATCAAGTGAAGAAGAGGCCTATGGAAGAATGAGGAGAGGAAGGAAAGCAACCTCACACCATGGAGACATCAAGGTGGAGATCCCGGAGTTCGAAGGGAAGCTTGACCCCGACGAGTTTTTGGAATGGCTTCAAACCGTAGAGAGGATTTTTGACTACAAGGAGATCCCGGAGGAAAAGAAAGTGAAGCTTGTTGCCATTAGACTCCGTAAGTATGCTTCTCTTTGGTGGTCTAACTTATGTGCCAAAAGAGCTAGGCAAGGAAAGGGAAACATTCGAACATGGGAGAAAATGAGAGCCAAACTTAAAGCCTGTTTCTTACCCCCATCTTACCTACAAGATAACTACTCCCAACTTCACAACCTTGTCCAAGGTAACATGAGTGTTGAGGAGTATACTAGGGAGTTTGAGAAGTTGTTGATCAAGTGTGACTTGAGGGAGCCCGAAGAGCAAACCATAGTGAGGTATTTGGGAGGGTTAGATCCTAAATATGCTCATGTGGTAGAATTGCAACAATATACTACCTTTGATGAAGTGTGTGTCTTAGCCCATAAAGTGGAACAACAAAGAAAATCCAAGCTCCTCAAAAGAGAACCTCTCAAACCCTTTCCCGAGAGCCAACCCTTCAACAAGGGGAGCTCTTCCCCACTTTCTAAACCCACGGTTCCAACCCCTTCCACCACACAAAAGAACCAAGCTCCTCAAAAGAGCCTAACCCTTCCAAACCGTCCAAACCCCACAACCTTGAACACAAAAAGATGTTTTAAGTGTGAAGGTCTAGGCCACATAGCCTCGGAATGTCCAAATAGGAGAGTCATCTCCTTGGCCGAATGGGAAGCGACTAAGGAGGAAAAGGAGGAGGAGGACAAGGAGGTGTATTTCATGGAGGAGGTCGTGGAGGAGGCGGACGAAGGAGAGTTACTTGTGTTAAGGAGAGCCTTAAGTAGCCATAAAGGAGACAAGGAGGACCAAAGGGAAGACCTATTTCACACAAGATGCACGGTCCATGGCCAAGTGTGCTCCGTGATTATTGATGGTGGTAGTTGTGCGAACGTGGCCTCACTTAGCATGGTGGAGAAACTCAACCTCCAAGCCTCGGCTCACCCCCATCCTTACAACATCCAATGGCTCAATCAAGGTAAAGGATTGCAAGTAAATTCGAGGTGCTTGATTTCATTTTCCATTGGTAAAAGTTACCAAGATGAGTTGTGGTGCGACATCATCCCCATGGATGCATGTCATCTTTTGTTAGGAAGGCCATGGTTGTTTGACCGAAAGGTGATGCATGATGGCTATTTGAATACTTATACCTTTCCAAAGGATGGAAAGAAGATCACCCTTGCCCCCCTAAGCCCATCCCAACTCCACAAAATTAAGCCCCAAAGGAACCAAGAGCATTCGAGCTTACTCCTCACCACTAAAGAGCTACTTCTAAAGGTCTCACACCATGAGTTCAAGGACAATTTGAGGGCAAATTCTCCTCAACAAGGGGAGGATGATGGAGATCCATCCATGACCATGAATACCTACCCTCAAGGTGCTCCAAAACAATCAGAATCAATGGCTAAAGTGCAAAAAACATGCCTAGTTTGCCTTAGTCATTTTCAGCCTTCATCCTGTTTTCGGCCTGTGAACAAACCCGGTTTTGTACACCTTTTTACATGACCTTCCAATGGATATGATTGGGATGCAGGAGGCCTAACTTTAAGTTTAAGATGTGTTCTTTCCAATAAGACCAATTGCAAGTCATTTGGAGGTCATTTGCTACCTCAAATCAGCTGTTGAAGTCAAGTGCTCAAAACTGTTTCAGTTCTGCCCAGTTCTGAAAATGGGTCTGTTTGGACGCCCAAAGCTCCTCCATTTGGACTGAAACTTTTATGGCTTGAAAGCATATTAAAAATATTATCAAGTGGCCATAAAAAAACTCAGCCAAATTACACACTTGTGGAGCTATTAACCAGCAAATTAAGGGAAGAAACTCCCTTTTACCCGGGTAAAGGCAGCAGCTGCATATTGTTCTTTTTGAGGTGCTTTTTGCTCTTATCAAGGTTTAATCCACTTGCAAATGACTTGATTAGAGTGCCAAGCTGCTGATTGAAGTCTCCCAAGCTCCCAAGGTCGACACCTAAGCCTCAAGATCAACAATGAAGATGTGTCAAGCCACGGTTTAATCTAACCGTTTTTGGTGTTGTTTTGATTTTCAGGTTTTTGCCTAGTTTAGCTTGTAAGGTAGTCTAAGGCCTATGTTTTGTACTAGGAAGCTTTGTATTTAAGCCCCCCCAAGGCCCTTTGGCCGGCCATCATGTTGAGAAAATAGATTGAAGTTGAGCTTTGCTCCTTTGAACTCCCAAACTCTCTTCTAGCTTATCTCTATCTTTGGCCGGGTAGGGTGGTGATCTAGCAAGAGTCTTAACCTCTCTTTGGTGGTGTTTCTGTATCCAAGGAGTTGTTAAGGGCCCTAACATCAAACCTTGGTGGTGTTTCTGTATCCAAGGTAGGTGTTAGTTCCGGTTCTATCCTTCCCAGCTCAAGGTGAGTTTGTGAATTCAAAGTTGCCTTGTTGTTACCTCCCATTGCTTTCATCCCACCCTTGTTCCTATCCTCTTGGGTTTTCCTTGAGGATACATCAGTTAGGGTAAATTATGAGGGAATGAAATACATTCAAATTTTAGAAAAAAAAATATGAGCGGGAAAAAGGTAAATAAATTTTGAACAAAATAAATTGTAAACAAAATAAAAGTAACGAACGCAAAATCCTCTCTTTTTTTTTTCTCCAAAAGAAAACTTATCATTTTGAAATAAATTGGCTTAACTTGGGTGACACACTCCCTGTCGGTCCACACCAAATGAAATAAATGGTCGGCCCATGCCAAAAATTTAAATCTCTTCAAAATGAATTTTTGGGGTTTTACGTACTACCCACTTAAGAAAGTTTCGTCGTCGAAACTTCAGTTATGTACGCCAACACAGTAGTCTATAAAAATGAATTTCCGGGGTTTTACATGCTACCCCTCCTTAAGGAAGTTTCCAACCCGACCCAAACGTCAATAGTTCTTGACAAACACAATACCCTACGACCATGACTTTTCCGAGACTCTACATACTACCCCCCTTAAGGGGGTTTCGTCCCCGAAACTTTAATAATTTACGACCACATGAAAACTTCACAATAATGAATGGAGAATATACCAATCATGACATTCGGAGCATTCTCCACTTCTACCTTGTGCATCACATAAACTCTGCCCCCAGTGTTTCGCGGTGGTTGGGGGGGTCTAGCCTGGTTTTGCTAGGATGCTCGGGCTTGTTGATTTGGGTTGGTCGCCTGCCCACCCCTATCCTGGTAGTGCTGCTAAGGCTACTTTCCCTCATGACCCTGGCTGGCAGATGGTGAGGGATGTGGGCAATCACGTATCTGATGTTGGAGACTCCCGCAGCAGTAGCGCCTCTTAATCAAGCGACATTCTCGGACGTAATGTCCTGGCTTTCTACAAGCATTGTAGGTCACCCTGGCTCGATCGTTGGGATGCTGGACTCCAAGCACATCATTATTGGAACAGTGGTTCTGGAGAGGCCTCTCGTACGGCTCTTGTGAGTGGAAGTTCTTTCGTTGATCCTCTTTTCTCTTGATTCCACGCTGCTCATTGAAGTAGTCGTTCCTTTCCCTTATCGCCCTCTCCACATTCACCGCAGTGTCATACAGGTCCACGTAGGAGGTGTACTGACGCACCGACATCCTCTCCTTGCTGTCAGGGTTGAGTTCGGCCTCAAAACAGTTCATCTTCAGCCTCTCATCAGCTACAAAGGCCGGGAAAAAATGGGAAAGTTCCATGAACTTAGAGGCATATTCTAGCACACTCGTTCACCCTTGTTGCAGCTGTATAAATTCGTTCTCCTTTGCCTTCTAGAGGGATACAAGATAGAAATGGTTCTTAATTAGTTTTTTAAACCTCCTCCAGTCGAATCCAGGCTCATGCTACCTCTCCCGTACAGTAGCCATCATAGCTCAGCCCTGTCCTTAAGATAAAACATAGCAAAGCCCACCTTCCACTCCTCAGGGCATTGGAGAGCATCAAACAACTTCTCTATGCCCCAGATCCAATCCTCAAAGGTCTTGGGTCAGGGGTACCATTGTAGACGGGTGGGTTGTGACTCGTGAATATTTTGACCATATACAAGTTGTCCTCCTCGGCCTTCTTCTCCTTGACCTCCATCAGTTTCTACAGGTGCTTGTTCTATCGCTACAGCTGCTCCCCTTTTTTCTGCAGTAGCTCCAGCATTATGAGGATAATAAGCTCCACTCCCGTAGGTAAGTTGGTTCCATCTACCTGACTACGAGACCCATCCCCATTTCCGGGGCGGAGGGCTTCCAGTCGATCCCTCAGACTAGCCATGGGGATATCCGAGTTCACATGGGTTCTCGAAGTGGGGTAGGATCTGGTCTGAGGTTCATCGGTGTTTCTCGTCATCTTGTTCGGGAAACAAGTTGAGTTTAGTCTCTCTCCTAATAGTTCGCGACACACATACTACTGTAGTTCAGTAAAACATCGTATACCACTATATCATGCATGATCTTAACATAGGCTTTTGTTCACAGTCATATCAACTCTGCCACGCTCACGTGGTCCAGTCACTTTATCATATGTCTCATATACATCATGTTGGCAACACATTCATATAGCTAACATATTCACAGATAACGAGCATGAGCATCCAAGTAACTCAGAAAAGTTCAATTGCATTAACTTAAAATCATAAATGTTTTACACCAATACTTTTCATTACATAAATATTAGATGACTTTCTTAGCCATAATAGCTAAGCAAAAGAATAGAATGAGAAGCTAAACAACACAGTCCTATGAAGCAAAACTTAAATTAGCTACTAGCATCTACTGTCCAGGGGAGTCTATTGGACATGTACCCCGACACATCCTAGCACATCTGCCCTGCTTTCGGCAATAACCTTAGGCTCGAGTTGCTCCTCAACTGGATCTTTCTCCAGGTCTTCCTCTATCCACTGTTCCTCCTCTGGGTCCTCGTCTACTAGGGGCTCCCCCTCATATTCCTCATCTTATAGGGACTCTTCCTCAGGTTCCTACTCAAGGTCTTCCTCTGGGTCTTCCTCTTCTACAGGTTCTTCCTCATCTTCGCTAGTGGTGGGTGAAGGGGGTTGGTCATAGGGGTCTTTCTCTGATAAGTAATCCACCAACTCAGTCACACTCATTCTCATGGGTTGCCAGTCACACCAAAAACACCTCCCCCATCGGCAAACCTCCCGAGCCCTGGGGTACAGTTCATCGGCCCTGTATCGCGAATATGGGTCTCTGTTAAGGGTTAAAAGGAGGAAGAATGTTTGGTTCTCCTCGAACCTTAGGTAGCTATTGGGTACGACCTCCACAAACCTAATTATCATCCTCCCAAAATGCCAAACATGCTCCTACATAACCAAACACAGCTTTTCAGCTGTCCACTCGTGAAGGCAATTGCCCCTCACACGCTGACAGTGTTGGGTACCCTCCATCCCTATATAGAGTATCAATTAAAGCTCTAATGCAACTATATCCTCCAATTAAACTTTAGTCTGAGTCTTACAATAATATAACAAAGTCCAACCTAAATCACAATCCTTAAAACAAGTCTAAACATTAACTAAATAAACTCTACTAAATTTGATTTTGTGGCCTTGCACTAATTCGAGTTCCCATCCCCATGCTCGTGCACTTCACTTGAAAACAAAACAGTTTACAAAAAATGAGATAGACTCAATAACAACCACCCCTAACAGTAAAGGTACGCACACAAATTCATTTAAAAAATCATTCTAGGGAGGGGGCATAAGTATAGCTCACATATACATTCTCAGTAGAAGCACACAGTAATCCTGTTTTCTTTTATTCATTTTCAGGTCAACAAGGGTGAGCGACTCCACTAGGTCTCATGGCTTGCGCTTGGATTTAACGCAGCTGCTTAACCTTAACCTGGCCTACCGTCACCTAGACGGTTACCGCTTAACCATACCCTGGCCTACCGTCAGTACGGACGGTTACCGCTTAACCATACCTTGGCCTACCGTCGGTACGAACGGTTATCGCTTAACCATACCCTGGCTTACTGCCCATATTGACAGTTATCGCTAACCTGGCTCACGTCCATCGAAAGGGCACGTGATCGCTAAGATGCACGCACTTTTCATAAGGAAGGCTAGCAGCCTTCAATAACATAAACATAACTCACAGTCTCACCCATAAAGCTGTTTATTTATATATTCATCCTTGCTCTTAAATTTCAAATCAACACACACATTCGAACCCGACTCAGTTCGATCCCCAAAGCATTTCCACAATATATATGTTTTTCTTTGCAACACAATTAGTCCAAATGCCCAAACGCACACTGATATAGTAGGATAACTCAACACAAGCCACACAACCATTTCATTCTACGTTCAACCAGTAAAATCCACAATTCCACATACAAAGACATACAAAGACAGCCCTTACCATTCTCATCAAGCACATTTTTCAAACAACTTTGGGAAAGGTTACAGCATGATTCTACGTGGAATCTGTACAATTACGGGCTCAGTTTCTTAATTGTGCCTAACAGTTAGCACCCAAACCAAAACAGTATTTGTACTTAGTCCAAATCTTACGACCCACAAATACAAACCATTCCCCACTTATGACAATTTTTCTATAATTTTTAGACACCCTTAGGAATTTCCAATGTAGCTAAACCTAAATCTAGATTTGGTCAGAATCTGGGCTCAACTTCTAGGGCCCACGTCTCTAGTTCTCGACATCAAAACTCTGAGTTCTTATCCATTCTGGAAAGGCCAATCATCCTCTACAATTCCCATGCTCAGTGTTTCTCCTAAATCTACTAACTACTAGGTCGAAAACCTCAAAGAAGCTATGCTATCACTGGCTGTCTAGATCTGTGCAGTCCTCGGTAAATCGATCATAACTCACTCCATACAATTCCGACTTCCTCAATTCAAAAGCTAGCTTACTTAGCACATTCTGACCTAGCTAAAATCCAAAGTTCATGATTTTTGGGCTACTACACTATCGTGAGTTAAATTTTTAAAAACGGTTACACTCAGTCTCAAATCAGAGGTATGTTGTCCACTATGCCTCCTTTCAAATGGCTTCTTTTGGTTCGGCTTTTCCACCATGACGGGTCGCCTATCTGCCCACGCCTATACTAATGATTTCTAAGTCTCCTAAGTAACCCAAATTAAGCCAAAGATCAAAACTTCAATCAACGAAAACAAAAGCATCATTGAAGCTTACCTTGAGTCGATTTTTGAAAAGAAGTTGATTCCCTCATCACCCACTTTGATTTTAAATCAAGCAAAGGAGGAGGTGGGGCGCGTGGTGGAGGCGGCTGAGAGACAGCGGTTGCATGGCAGTGCGCGGTGGTTGGGTGGTGGCGCACTAGGAGGGCAGTAAGGGGGAGAGAGATCACGGTGAGAGAGAGAGAGAGAACACGCGAGGAGAGAGAGAGCACACAAGGGAGAGAGTGTGAGTGGGGGTGAGGGGTGGCCGGCCACTAGGGTTTAGGTGGCGGAGGGGTGGACGGTCACTAGGGGGGAGAGAGGAGTTTGAGTGGTAGGGAACACTAGGTTAGGATAAATTGGGAGGGAATGAAATATATTCAAAATTTTTAAAAAAAATATGCGAGGGAAAAAGGTAAATAAATTTTAAACAAAATAAATTGTAAACAAAATAAAAGTAAAGACCACAAAATTCTCCTTTTTTTTCTTTAATAGCAAACATATCATTTTGAAATAAATTAGCTTGACTTGAGTGACACACTCCCTATCGATCCACACAAAAAGAAATAAATGGTTGGTCCATGCCAAAAATTTAAATTGCCCCGAAATGAATTTCCGTGGTTTTACATGTAAGCTTAGATTTTATCACCGATTTGCCAAGAACACAAAGGCATAAGGATTCCATTATGGTGATAGTGGATAGATTCTAAAAAATGGCTCACTTTATAGCATGCGACATCACCAATAATGCATCCCATATCGCAAACATGTCCTTCAAAGAGATTGGCACCTCCATGGTGTACCAAGAAGCATGGTATCGGATGGGGATACCAAGCTTTTGAGCCACTTTTGGCTCACCTTATGGAGAAAGCTAGGCACTCATCTCAACTTATCACCCATAAACGAATAGCCAAACCGAAGTGACCAATAGAAATTTGGGCACTTTACTTCGGGTTCTAGTCAAGAAGAGCATCAAAGGGTGAGATGAGTTGCTTTCCCATGCCGAATTTGCCTTCAATTGAGCATCTAGCAGAGCCACTAGCCTTTCTCCCTTCCAAGTGGGCCTTGTTCCTATCCCTAATCCCTAATCTCCCTTCAAAGACTCCATTGGACCTTGTTCCTATCCCTAATCCAACTATGCGTATTTGGGAGGTCGAGAAACGACCTAAGGAAATTTAAGATCTTCATGCTAAGATAAGGGAGAGAATTGAAAAGTCCAATGATTAAGGGATGTACCACTCTAACAAGCATAAGAAGGAGGCTCACTTTTAGCCTGGAGACTTAGTGTCGATACATATAAGGAAGGAACGGTTCCCTAGCAAATGCAAATTCAAACTCATACAAAGATCGGATGGCCTCTTTAAGATCCTTGAGAAGATTGGTCCAAATTCATACAAAGTGGATCTTCCTTGTGCATATGGGGTACCTGTCACCTTCAATGTGGCTAACCTTAGTCCATATTATGAGGAAAATGAAGAACTTCTGAGCTTGAGCTTAAGCTCTAACCAAGCCGGGGTGTATGATGGGGACTATCATTTAGAGCCTTCTGAACCACATTCATTAAGCCCATAGGAGTGAACAAGCACCAAGGAGATAAGGGAAGTTCAAGCCTAGGTTAGAGACACCCTAAACTAATGTAGCAGCAATCTGCCCAAGTCATCCGAAAAATGACTCGATTTTGTCTATCTTTTGGGGCCAGTTACTGAAGGGATGATTGACTATTTTTAATCCCTCTCCTTAAGTTTAAGGAGTCAACTTTCTAATAAAGCAAGTTGCAAGGGTTTTGAACATCATGTGGTTAGTCAAACAGCAAGATCTTTCCAGCAGTGCACAATTGGCAGCAATCCAACACTGTTCAGCTTGGGGGAAAATTAAGTGGACCAAATGAAGTTCAATCTTTTTAAAACTTTAGGAAATGAAAGAAGACATGAAAATTTATCAAATAATATATCCAAAGTTCCCCCAAAGCAGCCCCTTGTGCTGCCTTTATCCAGCCTAAACTACAAGAAAATACCCTTTTACTCAGTTTCAGCTAGCTGTGGAGAAGGGTCTTGTTTCTTGGGTTTTCACTTGTACTACTTGCTGATTTTAAATTACATTGATGTAATAGGCTGCCTTGTAAGCTTGACCCCTCATTTAGTTGAATCATTTGTCCTAATGAGGTGGCCAAAGACATGTGAGATGGGTTAGTGTACTTAGGTGATTGATTTGATCCTCCCCTCTTTCCTAAGTGTACTCTTAGTCCCCTAGCTAATCTTTGAAGGTATGTATGGATGGAGTAGCTCCTTTAAAACCAGCCTCAAGTCCCTTTTATAAATCAGATCCGGATGAATGCAAATTGAGTTTGAAAAACTCTCTCTCTCAAATCGTAGTGTTGTATTTTGAGCAT
Organism: Carnegiea gigantea; assembly: GCA_029747015.1. Lineage (NCBI taxonomy): Eukaryota > Viridiplantae > Streptophyta > Magnoliopsida > Caryophyllales > Cactaceae > Carnegiea > Carnegiea gigantea. The sequence goes on from JAKOGI010001061.1 coordinate 274,831, forward strand.
GGCAACTCAGGTGGGTCTTTGGGTCTCTTTATCTCATCTTGAAGGTGATTAATTTCTATAAACTAATTGATCTAGAGAGATTGCCCAAGTGTGTTCAAGGGTGGCCCATCGGATTATCCCTTGCTAATTTCACTTGCTTATCCTATTTGACTTAACTCACTCACATTCTGACTGACACTTACATTCTGTCCAGATTCTAGTCCTTTGTTTCTTTTGTTGTTTGAGAGCTTGTGAGGCAAGAACACATTATGGATATAGATGGAGAAAACACAAGCACAAGGTTATGAAGAACAATCCTTATCCTGGGTACATAGATCTCTCGAATCACATATAGGCCTTGCCTTTTCCTTTACTTTCATCACTTTTGGTGCTGCTTACTAGATTAGGTAGCTAGCTATGGCACCACAATGAAATATGTTTTCACATGATGTGAATGTGTGTGATTAGGGTTCTTCATATTTGTTTTGATTTGCAACATGGCCTAAATCTACACTCATGTATACATAACATAGCTATTGTAGAGTAGTTGTCTGAGATTTAAAGCCCTCTATGTATAGAAAAGATAGCTTTCATATGTTTTAGTTCGCCTTTTAAGTTTCCTTGATTGATCCATGATATTTTACATAACTGGATATGACGTATTTTTCATACTCCTCACGCATTTAACTATTCAAAATAATTATAAAAAATTAGAATATGTAAATTTAAGGTATGAATCCGCTTGGACTATCATTGGCATTTTATAAGATTTGACTGGTCAATTTTAGATTGATTTGAAGTTTAAGCGTCTAGTCATGCGTTGAACGGCTCTTTTAGCACTTTTATGCAGTCCTATTAGAGTATAGAACCTATTCCTAAATTATCAATGATGAACTCAAACTTTTCACTAAGATGGTATGTGATCATGGCATCAGAGCCTTTTTGCACGAGAGATCTTATGTTCGAATCTCCGTAGCCTCATATTGAATCATCGTGCAAGACACAAGGAGCATCTACAACAACCACGCTTTATGAACAAAGGATAATTGCATGAGGGCTCTTTTTAGAATATAAAACTTATCCTGAACCTTCAATCATCATCATATGTTTTTTTTTTTTAGGATGGTTAGTGAACAAATCCTTGTTATAACAATATTATGATGGATGGAACTTTTCCTATAAAAAATGAGGTGGAACTTTGTGTCCCATAAAACTCACCCAAAATTTTCAATCGTATCTTCACGTTGGACCTATAATCATAAGAGTTCATGCTATTTCAGATAATAGCGGTAAGATAAAATAGAGAACCATGGTCATAAATTGTATAAATATGTATGCATAAGAAAATTAATTCAATCAACAAAATTTTCAAAAGTTATTTTTGAAGATTAAACATGAAACTCGCTTCATACTTATAATTGACATATTATACATGTCCTTTAAGAACCTAAAGAAAAGAACTACATATTATTTATGTATCTATATAACTATGTCCAAAATAGAGTGACTGCATATGCTTTTGCCAAGTGCCTTAATTTTATTAGTTAGGATATTAAATATGCTTTGTTCGTTTTGTCTACATTTTGCCCTTTGGCTTGCATATAATTCTTTTTTCAAAAAAAATTAGCACAATTTGCAAGACACTTCATCTCCTCCCAAATTAATTACTAGAAATTAGAAATATGACACATGCATAAACCCTCAAAATTCATAAATAAGAATTATTTAAGCAACAAAAACTTTGAACAATGAAAATTACAGTATGCATTAAGTTTTGATAATTTTGAATATTGACATATTGTTTAACTTAACCCTTACATCGCAAGGACAGTAGTTATAGTAGACTCCTAATTTGAACTACAGTATATTCAACTCTATGTTTTCCTTGGTTCTGAGTAGGCACTTAATGCTACTTATTTGCTTCCCTTGTCTCCTACACTTACCACATCAAGATAACTTTTAAAACATTACTAAGTTATATCTCTATTATTTCAAATAAATCTACAAACAAGTGGTTTTGCTTTGGCAGTCAATGTATTTGTCAAATGAATAATTTTTTCAAGAGTTATTAACAATGCACAACACAAAAATGTATGGTGAAGAAGAAAGCTAAACGATCAGTCCAAGACCCTTTGCTTTTGATAACAACCTATGAAGGCCAACACAACCACCTAGTTCCAACCACATTGTACAGCATGTCGTTGCCGTTCTCTACCTATACTCTATGCTGACACCACCGTCTACTCCGTTAAGCTTTCCTCAAGATTTCCTAGTGCAACTAGGCATGGTTATAGCACTAGTACTGTTTCCCCCTTTCAATGACATCCCCATCTCTAGCAGTTTCCAAATTATCAAAGTTAGGAACAACAGCTTCCAACTAATGAGTATAGGCTTTCATAAGACATGGTTCGTCCTTTCTTCCTCAAAGAAGGGCCTCAGTCTTTTTTTTTTTTGGCCCTACTGATTACTCTCAAGAGATATTTCAAAGTATGTATGCCAATGAGTTGCATAACTACTGAGGATCTATTATGACTAAGTCAATTAATCAATTCAACTAGAGATTGTATCCTATATATGTACGAATACCGCATAATGTTTTGTATTGACTATATTCTATTGAATTGGTCAATTGAAGATAATCGTAGGGTCTTTCTGTTGCTAGAATGAATTTTGCTTTTGGCTTTGATTTATTTCTCGTTGAAGCAATCAACTTTTTATAATGTCAAAAAGTCATTGTCATTTATCTGTTCTTGTTTTCTTTTGGGGGGGTTGGTAAACAATTTTCTAGTTAACTCATTAATTATAGAACAGTTAATGGGCTAATAGCCAAACAGATGAGAGGACAGTTAAGGAACCATGGTGAATATCCATTTTCCACTTCCGAGACTTCCATAGTTAGAATGAGCACTCTGAGACCTAGAATGTTTCGAATAACACCATGTGAAAACTTCATTAAATTCAATAACAATTGTACAAGAAAAAGTTGAGTAGAAATGAGAAAAGTTTGTAAAGTGAGATTGTAGCGACAGACAGAGAGAGATGCAGAGAGAGAGCCAGAGAGGGGCATAGCTCTCCACTCTAGAATTATGCAAATGAGGAACCTATAGAGGAAACGACATATACATACGTTGTCATGCTAGCTAGAATCAAACATTTAAAAATAATATCTACTAAGTAGCACAAAATTAATTATAACAAAATATAGTACAATGTCCTCAACACCCCCATCCTCTAAAGCTAAGGGATGTACTGGTGTAAAACACATGCCCTGTTTTGACATGAGTGACCAGAACTACTAAGAACACAAAATTCTAGAAAAGATGTCTGCTAACTAAGACCTTGTGGGCAAATAAGTATGCTGGAAGAGTCCTTCAAGCAGCTTCTCCATTGTAGAATGATGATATATGTCAATATGTTTAATGCAACCATCAAAAGCAAATAAGGGAAGATACACCTTGCTCATCCAAATGTCTAACCATCCATGTAATCTCTAATGCAGTTGTAGTCATGGGTCTGTACTATGCCTCAAAGGAAGATTGAGCAATAGCAGTTTCTTTCCTGCACTTCCAGCTAATAGGAGGAGTTACCAAATAATAGCTAGTAACCAATAACAAACTTTCTACTAATAGGACATTAAGGCCAATTAGAACAAAATAAATGACCCTTCAATAGAAATGCGCTAACTTAAGCCTAGATTGTTAACAGCGAATTTAGCATGGCAACATCCATAAAATTCTTAGTAATATTATTCTCATAAAATTGGAACAATTGAGAAAAATATTATCCACATAAACTGCTAGAATGCAAAAATATAAAATTATAATCCTTTTTATCTCAAGTATTGATTACAAAAAATGACCCTGTGGTTATGAAATATGAGATTAGATTCACGGTGATGGTACAACCTTAAGAATGGCAAAAACCATCATTAGGTCATTTGCTTTATACGGGCCTCCACTAGAAATTCATCTTAAAACTTTTGGTTACATTGGAAATAATTTTTTTTTTTGATGAATTTAGCCTTGTTTTGAAATAAAGTATTAAGAAGATGTGTTTGGTAGCCACTTATTAACAAGTCATCTTATAATATAACTAAAAGTACGAGAAAGCAATAAATTTAGTAACCTCTTTTATCATGAGCATATTTTTATGCCATGAATTAGAAGAAATAAATATGAAATTAAGAATTGATAGAGCATCAAAACAAAACACAACAACAAAAATGCATGGAGTGAAAAATGAAGTAATAAGCAAATCATTATCTTGAGTTTATGGCCCTTATAGACTATCTCGATCCGAGTCACTTAGTGATGCAATGATGTCCTTGGCTCTCTATAAGTCTCAAGTGCATTAGGGTACAAAGAAAGCTAGTATGAGTTGGAAAATTTTAAAGAATCTAACCGGGCAGCTGAGAATGTGTTCTGCATAAGAGAAATAATAGGACTTCTCCAGCTGTGCTGAATTGCTTATGTGTGAGAATAGGGGCCATGAATATATGAAACAAGAAGAATAGATGTCTATTTATAATGCTAGCAATGTAACTAAGTTAATTAAAGTACCTCACTAAGCAAAGTATAAAATTAAAATAAAAATCAAATCAAGAATCAATTTAAAATCAATTTTACTAATCAAATTTTATGAAACAAGGTAGAGATTGTTTTCATTAAGTCAATCACACTTGGTTATAACTTCTAACTTTTAACTAATCCAATTCCATCCACCAATTATTAAAACGTGTCACACACCTTCCGAGGCCTAGCCACAGCCGTCAGGTAACTAAGCCAAGGTTGCCACTCGATTTAGTAGTGTCGATATTATATTGCTACCCTATTTTTTATAGTTTATAAGGTTTGTTTGTGCGGATTCTAATGAGAGGGAATGTGACCCTATTCGTTACTCCTAGTCACTCATGCTTAAGGCATTGGGCTCGAATCCCCATGCTCACAAATCACTCGAACCCTAAACTTTTTGCATTTTTGTAATCTTTTTTTCAAAGTTTTCAAACTTATAAGACCTCTAAGGCTTTTTGAAAATTTCTTCCACTATGAGAAATTATATTTTTGTGTGGAATAGCATTTGAAAGCACAAGTATGATGTTGCATTGTCCTCAGTAGGATGGATAATTGTCATCACCAGCCAATAATACATATAATATGCAAGCTTACAGTTGGTCTATATTTCAAAGACACAATTTTGGTGTTTACGAGAACTCCGACTTCGACAATCATGGAATCAAAGAAGAGGGAGACCCTCCCGTGTATATAAAAAAAGATTTTTACTGAAAATTTAAAATTTTATGAAGCTGCTTGTCATCCATGCCACTTCATTACATCCCTCTTCTGCTTCATTAATGATCATCTCAGCTGAGTCAAAGTCTTGATCAGCTATACAAGCACTTAGCCCGGGTCATTGTGCTTCATCTTGTGCATCCCATATAGCAACCCAAAAAGGTTTGATTAACCTCATGGTCCAATTTGTTTTGTAACTAGTGTTTTCAATGAAACAAACATCCTCTTCTAAGAAGGACAATCATTAACTAGTTTAAATCCTAGAAAGGTTCCTCCTAAGTGCACAATGCACCTTGGCTTGAGGAAACCATAGTAGGGTGCATCATCACCTGCTTGTATGAAGGCTCCATTAAGAGTTAAACGCTAAAGGGGTTTAACATCCATGTATCTCCTATTGTCTTGTAGGTGTCTTTTGATTCTCTTCTCTTAGATCTTGTTAAGAAGTCCACATGGGGAAGGCTTGTACCCTAAATCGAACAGGTAAGCAGATGGAACCACCTTTGGAAGAGAAGTACACAGTGTTAACTTCCTTCCTAATTTGGCATCACACATGTAACCTATGTTTGCAATCATGGTGTTTGAGTATATTCATTGGCTACAAAGCCTACAATTTCCATATCATCATCGTCATACTCAACTTCTAAAACTAGAGCTTTCCTTTCAACTGTTGCGATCATATGATCGGCATTTATAGTTACAACAACTCCTCTTGCCATCATTTTTACCTTTGATGACAGCTAGATGGTACATCCTTTAGGTTATGTAACTAAGGGCCACCAATTAAAAAATTAAAGATGTCTTTAAATTTCTATGTCTTAAAACACCCTCTTTCTTCTTCTCCCTTAAAAGCAATGTCGAAAGCTATAGTTCCTAAGACAATTCATATGGATATCGTTATAGGCACATAACCCTTGGGTTGAAAGCATCATGTCTTTACTGGTTATCCCGAATTTGTTGACTATCTTAAGTGTGCAAATATTAACTATTGACCTATTGTCGACCAAAGGATGGATACGAACTTGTTTTTATATGTCATGGCAAGGTAGAGGGCCTTGTTATGCTATAGTGTCTTCTTAAACAAGTCAAGTGTCGAACCTGATCCTCATTGCCAACCTTTACTTGTGCAATTTCAATGCTATAAGGGGATTGGGGCATATATCTTCTTGATAATGTCCTTACAATTGGTTCACCTAATTTTCGATGAGGGCAGAAAGATTACGTACTTTGTTTGGTGAAAACCGTAAGTATAAAGCTGAGTAGGTTAACATGATTATTTGGTTTTGCCACATTGGAAATGGGCAAAGTTCCATTGTCTTTCATGTCTTAGTTTGCATGCTTTAACCCTATGTGTTGATTAGTGAGATGTCCTTTTCCCCAATGATAATCGTAATAGGCATTGACGTTATAGATTTGGTTATGTTTTCTTTAAAGACATCAGTTGTAGACCCGATAAGCTTGAGAAGTCACTAGCTCTCAAGCCTTTTAGGGTTTCACTGGGTGTCATCCCGAGTGGGATATTAAAGACCTCAATAAAGTGAGGGTTTGAAGCCTCAATCGCATTGATTTCATTGATAGATTTAGATCTAACTATTATGGTGCCTTCTTGTCTTAGCTAAAAGAGCCCTTATTATTTTGATAAGTACTCCTTGGATTTTGATGCATATCTTCCAAAAAATTACAGTTAAATACCCTACAATATGTGGAAATCATAATTAGGGGACCATGTTATTAGAATATATTTAAAAGATCCAGCATTCTACAGAAACTATTTAAGGGGATAGTTTACTATTTTATTTTCATCTATGGCCCTAAACTTTTCTTATTTATATATTTTATCCTAATACTTAAAAACTTACTTTTGAAAACTTTATTTCTGTGCATGTGATACTTTGCTGACAAGTACTACTCGAAGCCCTCTTTCACCAAGTGCCAAAGCCAAGTGACCAAAAATAATTAAGATAATTGAGTTAATTAATAATTAATGAAGCTAAGTATCTTTGTTTAATGCTTGAATCCTCATCTACTTGTCCTAGTCCTAATCATTCACATATTGTGCACTTAGTAGAAGCAACCACTTCAGTAGCAGTGCAATTAAACTATATCACTGATATAGTTTTAGAATTAAAAGTCGAATTAGCAAAAATTAAGACTGAAGTTAAGGAAATAAAAATGCAATTGTATATAGTCCATCTTTCTTTAATTAATGAAATTAGACACAGCCAAAAATATGATTTAAGTATTAATACTACATTTTAGCATAAATATCCTTTCGAAAATCTAAAAAACAAAAATTATTTCCTTTGCAAGATATAAAAATCTAAAAAGAAATAGGAGAAAAATCAACTGAAAAATCATTAGAAAAGGTAGAGAAAAAAGAAGACGATGGAGTATAAGCAGTATAATCTTGAGAAACTATAGGATATTTTTTATAAAGAACAAAACCCAGAAGAATTAAAACAAAATCATGGGTGCAATAGTTAAAAAATAAGAAGTATTATCTGATAATAATGAAGGGACAAATAATGTCCAGTTAGAAAAAGACATATAGTCGCATATGAACCTGATTAAATCAGAGGATGTTAATGTTGTTTCTTCAGAAGAAATTAGCAGGACACTAGATAAAAAAAAAAAAAACTTTGGTAAAATGATATTTGATGATGAAATCAATGAGATTGGAGAAGAACTAAACATAGATGAAATCGAGTCCAATCTAGTTAACAATGTTATTTCTAAACCTGAAGAATTTGGTGAATCTTCTAGAAGAAATACCCATTTTATGAGACCTAGATACATTTTAGTAGGACGTACAACAAATTTTTTTTTTTGGGTTCATCCCAAGGAAAAACCACATGGCCTGCTGGGAATTTTCTAAACTATATCGAACATAGTTTTATGGCACTTTAGCTGATTAATATGACTCATTAGATGAAGAAGGAAAAAACATATTAAGAATGATGAAAACACCAACTGCTATGTTCAAAACATTATGTAAGGAAATCAAAATGGAGTTCGTTGGAGCGAAACTTGATTCAGAAAAAAAAGCTAGAGAATGCAAAGAATAATTAATAACATAAAACTATGGGATATCTGGAGCATTATATTACTGAATTTAGTCAATATTATTACAAAATTGGGCATAATGAAACCAATTACGTATCTTTTACGACAAGTTATCATATCTGATCAATTCTACAATCAAGGAAAAATACATTGCATGGCTTGAAAAAGCAAATGTCATTGATGCCCTTGGTACAAGATTCTCTTATTTAAGAAAATGGGTCAATGATCAATGTCTTGATCTGCAAAAGCAAAAGAAAATGAAGAAAGAATTTCTAACCTATTGAAATAATCCTCACTAATGGGGGAATGAACCTGAGAAAAGAAGAAAAAGAAAATTTTATAAGAAAAAAGAGCTTTGACAAGCAAAGCGGAGAAAATATAAAAGAAAGTACTAAAAAAAACCGAGCCTTAAAAAATGAAGATTCTTTAGAAAAGCTGCTTAGTGTCATGTCGTAAAAAAAAAAAAAAAAAACTGTAAGTGTTCGGCATGCGGAGAAGTAAGTCATTATGTGAACAAATGCAAAAATAGGAAGAATAACAAGCTTATTAAAACTTTGGGTAGTCTAGATTATTTTGAGCTTAGCGCAGGTGAAGCACTAGATCTCGCCCCAAAAAATAACAAGGGAATTGTTGAAATTGTAGCACTAGATCTTGCCCCAAAAAATAACAAGGGAATTGTTGAAATTGTACTGGAGGGTGAATATCAAGAGAGTGATGATCAGGAAACTAAACATGCCGGAAAGTAGTTCAATTAGCCTTGGCGATCTTCAAGGGGAAGAATATATTGTGGACAATAAGAACGAAGATGTCAAAGGAGATTGGGTCCTTCCTATAATTCAAAAAAACATGATCTATAAAAGGTCCATCTTTTAATTAAAGAATAAGTATATATGCAAAATGATGGAAAGATATCTAAAAATAAAAGATTGTAAGTAGCCCAGCTTCAAAACCCCGAAAATTTATATTTATGGTTCCCGACGAAGAGATTTGTACGGCTCTTAGCTACTTGAGCTCGTAGCTAATATTTTAGAACGGACCTCATTTAGTTAGAATTTTGGACCGACCCCCCCTTTCGTTATTGGGCCCAACCGAAGCTTCTGACGTAAATTATTAATTTCAATTTTTAATTGAAATTAATAATTTATAAAACAAAATTCTAGATTTTCAAAATGTAGATTTTATTTGAGAAATTTACATTTTCTTAATTAGAGTTTTTCTCACAAAAGTTGAAATTTTAAAGATTTTTAATTGGGAGATATTTGTGGTCGGGATGTTACAATCCCCTAATATTGTAAAACAAAAGCTTCCTTTTCTTCTTCTTTTGTTCTGTTTTTAATTAAAAAAAACCCCTAGCGAAGCCCCCCCTTTTAGCCTTGGGTAGCCGTAAGCCCATAGGGAAAAGAAGAAAAACAAAAAAAGTTGCTTTCTTTTTTAAGTGAAAACCTCCTCCCCTCTCATTCAACCCTCTCCTCCTCTCTCTTTCTCAACTCTCAAACCATAAACCCCTCAAGCTCCTCCTCCCTAGCCACCTATGCTGCCATGCCACCACCTCTGACCACCAGCCGCTACCCACTGTGCTGCCACCAAGGCCACCAAGCCTTCTCCCTTCTAGACATCACTTTGGGTGAAAAAGTGCAGGTTTTTTTTTTGGGGGGGTTTGATTAAGTTAAACCGTTTAAGTTCTTAAAGGATGTTTTTCTTCAGGCACATCTAATCAATTTTAGACTCTAAAAAGTTCTTTTCACATTTGTGATATATTTTTTAGATTTTGGGGTGGTTTGAAAGCATCCAAACGATCGTCTCACCTTCCACTCTCAATTTCAAGGTAAGCAAAAAATGTTTCCCTCAAAACCTTTCTTAGAAGTGAACTTGGATAGATTTTATTGATCCTTTAGTTGTTAATGATGATTAGAAGTAGTTTTACATTGATTTAAGGGAGTTTGGTTAGGTGTAACATGTGAGTTCATGCATGGGACGTAGGGTCTATTAGAACTAGAAACTGCCTTGCAAATACATCAATTTTACAGATTAAACTACACTTATATACTAAACCAAACATTACAAAAAACATTAGGCAGGTATATATACGAGTGGAGTATACTAAGAATTTTGAATCACCGAATTTGAATCTAAAACGAAGGAGAAATGAATTTTCTTCTGAGATTGCGCAATCCAATTGGAAAACTAACGAGTTTGTAAAACAAGGCTTTTTGAGATAGTTCTTGTACTTATTTGGGACTCCTTATGAAAGGAAAGTCATATTAGACTGAAGGACCTTTCAAGATTGTATTCATGCACACCAATGTGATAATTTTATGCAAAGATATCTCCCCTGCAAATTAGGTCAAAACCTGACAAAAAACTGCTTACTCCTTTAAAGTGAGTTAAACTCTAATATTAGTTTCTAATTAATAATTGTGCCGTTGAAGTTTATTTAAATGCCAAGGAATCAGTCTTTGGGGTGATGATGATAGTAAGGAGACCTTAAGGAGCTTACTTGGTTTTGAGTTGGAGAATATAGAATATTTTTTTAGGTGCAAGAACATCCTTAAGTTACACTATATTATGATGTTTTATTTTATCGTTTAGGCCCAGTATTCTAGTCCGAGCTCAAACTAGATTCTTACGCTTCTTTGAGGTAATGTCTATGCCCTAACTCCCCGTAGTTGCCCTTTTGAAATGAATTTGGATGTTTATTACTTTTTATTTGACACTGTATGCCGAGGAGGACCTTATATGTTAACCGTGAACTGCAACTAGCGATTCTATGATTTTATAAATGTGAAACATGGTGTTGTGATTGAATATTTTGTTGAACAGTTCATGTCTTAAGTGTTTTGGTAATAAATATTTCAACATGGCTTGGGCTTTTGGGAAGCCAAACAGATTATTCATTATATACCAATCCTAAAGTGAAAGAGTAAGGCGAGTTTATGGGAGGGTGCCTCCCGAGATCAGGGTAGGTTCACCTTGATATAGAGACAAGTTAATATCCCTGAGTTACAGCATGCGGTTTTCAGTACATGCCATTCTAGATAGACGTATGCCAAGATGGGTTCTGATAACCCATATGGTTGTTCGGCGAAAGGCCATGAGACCCTCAGGTGGGGCCACTCGCGAGGTATAATTAATTTGTTTTGAGTGTTGGAATAATGGATGTGGTTGAAATGGAAAATCTTGAACGGGTTGGGAAACTTTTCCACAAACCATTTGAATATTTCCCTCTCACTCCTAAATGTTAAAAGTGAATTTAAGTAAGTGTTTTACTATTAGGGGTGGACATTATTGAGCCCCGTCTCACTGTTTGAAAAGTTTTGTTTTCAAATACTAGCATGCTAGATAGGGATGGGATGTGAATGAGGCCGTACAGGCTTTTGGTTTAAAGTTTACTGCATTTAATAATGGTTGGAATTATAACAAATAGTTGACTTTGGATTTGGACCTTTGAATTGATTTTAGCTCTGTTTATCAAATTGTTCACCCTTGGCCTTGTATTTCACTATGGAATACGGCAGTGACATCCACTAGGTTGTTATCTGCTGCATTAATTAGGTTAAATACTAGAAATAAAATGAAATAGAATTTCTGGGGCATCACAGAGTGGTATTAGAGATCTAGGTTCGACCTAGTAGCTTCCTTGGGGTACTACACCTTGAGGCGAAATCTTAAAATTTAATAGATAGACATAGGGACATTAGAGCGTGAGTGTGGGATTAGATGGTAAGTTGCATGCATTGTGAAGTTACAATAGGCACTTATAAATTCCCTGAGTACTTCGTAGGAAGATGAATGTTGCTCAACACTGTCATTATCTAGGCATCGGTGTTTCCACCAGAGGGTAGAAAAGAAACCTGAGGATGACATAGCTGCCAATCTTCTACGGGTTCAGGATGCTATACATAGGTATCTGGAGCAAGTGCCAAACAAATGTTTGAGATTTAGGGAAACCCAAGCCTTATTTTTCCTTTTGACCCTTATGGGTGACCTGCGATGGCACTATCGAATGAATGAGTTACACCCTAATAATCGGGTGCTATATGTCATGAGGAGGTGCTGTTTATATGACTGGGAGTCTACTAGGAAGGACCTCTCAGAACTAGTGGATTGGTTATATGAGGAGGGCCTGCATGATGAGCCCCCTACAACTATAGCCCATGATAAGACCCCACCACCCCTGGTTGAGGATGATGATAATTCTACCCTTTGGCAGGAAGAGTCTGTAGGGGAAAATGATTCCAGCTAGGAAGAGAACCTGTAGGAAGAATGTATGTAGGTGGAAGACCCTAAGGAGGATCATGTAGAAGAGGGAGATCCTGACGAAGAACCCATGGAAGAGGAAGACCTCAAAGAGGACGCTGAGGGAGACCCCAAAGAGAAGCCTGAGGAAGAAGAGCTTGAGAAAGAGAGAATTGCCAGCAAACCAGTCTTGAAGACGTCTGTCCCCACCTCACCCTCCAATGATCTAAGGAAGTATGGTAGGACTTGTTAGAACATTAGGGTGGGATTTTGATTTATAGCTTAGCTTGAACTGTTTGCTTATTTTGTATGAGGTATTTCTTAAATAACCCTAGTGTGGGAGACGACTGGGTTAGTGAACCCCAATAGTGTTACAAGTGTTAGGTAAAAATCATTTGTTTCATTTTGTTTTTATAAACTTGGATGAGTACTGAATGAAATTCGGATTCAGGGATAAATGGAAGGCAATTGAGTTGCTTAACTATATATGCAAATTTTCGTACGTGATTCAATCATACGATGCTATGCATGATATATGTTTGATTATGTTTCTAACATGTATGGGATTGTAAGCCCAAGACTAAGTATTGTGGTGTGATGCAAATATGGATAGTTTGGCCCATGTAATATGCTAAAACATGTTGGTTATGTTCTTATACAATGTTAGAGAACTATTAGGATGGAACTAAAGAATATCCTACTGTAGAACCTAAGTCTAGAGCTATTTGCCATAAGATGTCAGACAACAACGGGGAATCTCACTATCAAGAACATGTCCCAATGGCTGACTTGAGGAAGCACTTAGAGGCCCTTCGTCTTAGAAATGGGGGTGCATCGACTAGTGCTGTGGGGAAGAACCCTATACCTATTGGGTCTGACCTGACCAACCTACTACTCATCGAACTGTTCGAGAAGCAGGGCAAGCAGTTACATAAGCTGAGAGAGAAACAAAGATGAGGACGACAGCTCTAGCCTATTCAATAAGCTAACCAACCACCACCCACCCACATACGATGGGGCGGCTGCCCCGTAAGCTTTTGAAGAATGGATACATGACATAGAGAAACTATTTGATGTCTCCAGTGCCCGGATGCCTGGAGAGCGGGATGCGATGGGTTCTGCCTCAAAGGGGAAGCTGACTTGTGCTGGACCATGGTTAAGGAGAACCAGAATGAGCCTGGATTTGGGTGGCCATAGTTTAAAGAGCTCATGAAGAACCGTTTCTACCATATATCCCTTTAAACAGCCAAGGAGAAGGAGTTCCTCAAATTAGAGCAAGGGAGGATGAGTGTTGTCCAATACACTTCCAATTCACAAAGTTATCCTGATTTACTCCAGCCTATATGGCGAGCAAAACTCTCAAGATGAACCGATTCGAGTCCGAATTGAATCATCAGCTGAAGGTTGCCATGTCTGTACGCCCATACAACTCTTATCAAGAAATATATGACACAGCCATCAACGTAGAGCGGGCTCAAAATGAAAGGGAGGCATTCTTCAACAAACAAGGGGACAAGAGAAAGGCGAGGCCACAAGACCATCAAAATTAGCAACCCCCCATATAAGAGGCCATGACAGGAGGGCACATAAGGCAACCGGGCAGGGGGTATTAGCAAGGTGTGATATGTCGAGCATACAGGAAGTCTGGGAACTATGCTCGTAACTGTAGGGCCCCCCAAAGAAGGGGTGGATGCTTTAGATGTGGGAGTCCACAACATCATGTGAGGGATTGCCCTCTTCCACCCCCGATGACTGAGCATGAGAGGGCTGACAACTGAGGTGGACTGTCACCTCCTAACCAGGGCAGAGAGGGAACACAATGATATTAGCCGAACCTCATGGGACCACCTCAACAAGGTCAGTAATGACCACCCACCCCACTACTTCGTAATGTAAGAGGCAAGGTGTATTGATGAAGAAGGACGAGGCAGAGGATGCTCCCAATGTGGTTATGGGTATCTTTTCTATTCCCTCTTACCCAGTAACTATTTATTTGATTCTGAGGCTAGCTATTCTTTTATTACACCTGCTATTGTTGACAAGTTCAAATTAGTTCCTTCCCTTAGATCCCCTGCAATGTCTGTCACTATGCCTGCGGGAGACGCTGTGAGGTGTGGGGAGTTGTTTATAGGGTGTCCTATACTAATAGCTGGGCAAAAATTTTAAGGCTAACCTATATCACTTTGACTTGAATAATTTTGATGTGATTTTGGGCATGGATTGGCTATCAAAATATCATGCTCAAATAGACTGCTTGAAATAGAAGGTGACCTTGAGGGACCCTAATAGGGATAGGGTAGCACATAAAGGAGCCAACCTAAAGCTAGGGGTTAGACTCATCTCTGCCCTCAAAACACATAACCTCTTGAAACGAGGGTGTGAAGGCTACTTATGCAATGTGGTTGACTCGGCAGTAACTGAGCCGAAATAATGAATATACAAATAGTATGTAAATATCCCGATGTGTTCCCCGAAGAAATCACTAACATGCCCTCCACCTAGGGAAGTAGATTTCTGTATTGACTTAACCCCATGAGCTATTTCAATTTCTAAGGCCCCATATAGGATGGCCCCAGCGGAGCTTAAAGAATTAAAGACCCAGCTTAAGGAACTCTTAGAAAAAGGGTATATTAGTATGAGTACCTCACCTTGGGGAGCACAAATTTTATTTGTGGAGAAGAAGGATGGAAGCTTAAGGTTGTGGATAGACTACATGGAGTAAAACAAAATCACTATAAAAAATCGCTACCCACTACCTCAGATTGGTGACTTTTTTAATCAACTACAGGAATCTGCGACATTCTCAAAGATAGATCTTAGATCCTGCTATCACCAGCTTTGCATCTGAGAGGAAGACATACCAAAAACTGCCTTCCGTACCTGATATGGGCACTTTGAATTTGTGGTGATGCCCTTTGGACTAACCAATGCACCAGCTGCCTTTATGGATCTAATCAACCAAGTCTTCAAGCCATACTTGGACCAGTTTGTAGTAGTGTTCATAGATGACACACTGGTGTATTCAAAAACCCCAGAGGAGCATGCCCAATGTTTAAGGACCACCCTTGAGGTACTAAGGAAAAACTAACTCTATGCTACGTCGAAGAAGTGTGAGTTTTGGGTGGAGAAAGTAGCTTTCTTGGCTCGTATAGCGTCTAAGGAGGGGGTTGTTAGTAGACCCACAAAAGATAGAAGCTGTCACTAGTTGGCCCACACCAAAAAAGGCCACAGAGGTGTGAAGTTTCCTAGGGCTAGCAGGGTACTATCGGAGGTTTGTTCAAGACTTCTCGAAGATAGCAATAGCCCTCACTAATCTGACCCAAAAGATGGTGAACTATGAGTGGACAAAAAATATGAGCAATTGTTGTAAGAACTTAAGAAAAGACTTACATCTGCACCTATATTGGCCCTACCCTTTGGGAATAAAGGGCTTATGGTATATAGTGATGCCTCCTTTAATGGTTTGGGGTATGTACTAATGCAAGATGGACAAGTTATAGCATATGCGTCTTGGCAACTGAAGACTCATGAGTAGAATTACCCCACGCATGACCTCAAACTAGCAGCAGCAGTCTTTGCTCTTAAAATATGGAGGCATTACTTATATGGAGTGCACTGTGAAATCTTCACCGACCACTAAAGTTTCAAGTACTTGTTCTCTTATAAGGAGCTGAACTTAAGGCAGACAAGGTGGCTTGAGTTTCTCAAGGACTATGACGTACACTTTCAATACCACCCTAGGAGAGCGAATATAATGGCTGATGCCTTAAGCCATAGACCTTACCCTACCCTCAACCACCTACTCTCCATTCCAACGGAGTTGTGTGAGGAATTTAAGAGGATGGAAATCAATGTTGCCATAAGAAAGGGGAAATCTCTACTGCGTGCAATAGAAGTGCGACCTATACTCACTGAAGAGATTCGAGCTGCCTAGAAATCGACCCACAGCTAGTAAGGATAAGGATGGAGGTGCTAGTAGGCAAAGCACCAAGGTTTGTGATCCTCGAGGATGGGACTTCGAGGTTTCATAATTGAGTGTGTATCCCTATAGTGCATGCACTTAAGGAAAAGATCCTAGCAGAGGGCCATAATACTCCACATTCGATGCACCCTAGTGGGAATAAACTATACAAAGACCTCAAGTAGACCTTTTGGTGGAGCAACATGAAGCAGGAAGTAGTGGATTATATGCCTACGTGCCTTACATGTCAACAGGTGAAAGCGGAACATCAGTACCCCGCAGGACTCTTACAACCCTGGGAGTAACGGAGTGGAAATAGGACTCTATTTCCATGGATTTTGTGATGGAATTACCGAAAACAAGGAGTAAGAACAATGCCATCTGGGTGATTTTTGATAGGTTGACCAAGTCCGCACACTTCATAGCAATGACAAGCACATAGACTTTGGGCCAACTTGCTCGTGCCTACATGAATGAACTTGTTCGCTTACATGGGGTGCCCAATTCCATAGTTTCTGATATAGAAACAAGGTTTCAAGCAGGATTTTGGCATAAACTATAGGAGGCATTTGGGACCAAGCTGAACTTCTACACGGCATTCTACCCTGCCATGGATGGACAAACTAATCGCATCATCCAGACACTAGAGGATATGCTGCGAGCCTACGTTCTGGACTTCAAGAAGGCATGGGATGAACAGTTGGCACTGATAGAGTTCTTATGCAACAACAGCTACCATTCTAGCATAGGGATGCTCGTTCAAAGTTTTGTATGGCAGAAGGTGCAAAACACCCTTGTGCCGGCAAGAGATCGACAAGGCACTCACTATTAGAGCTGAGCTCATCCAGGCCACTACACAAAAGATATGAATAATCCAAGAGAAGATGAAGGCAACTCAAAGTCACCAGAAGAGCTACGCGGACAAGCGGTGAAGACCCTTGGAGTTCGAGGTAGGAGACCAAGTTTTCTTATGAGTCTCACCCACAAAGGGTGTAAAGTGGTTCGGGCACTTCGGCAAGCTCACGCCAAGGTATATGAGTCCTTATTTCATCATTGAGCATGTTGGGGAAGTAGCATATCGACTATGATTGCCAGAATAACTTTTAGAGTTCACAATGTATTTCACATTTCTCAGCTACGTAAGTACATTGCTGACCCTAACTATGTGATCAAGCCAGAACCCCCACAACTTTGAGAAGATTTAACTTATAAGAAGTAACCAGTAGAGATTTTGGATCACCGAGAGCAGCAGCTTCGTGACAAAGTAGTTCCACTCGTGAAAGTCCTCTAGGTTAATCACACTATAGCTGAAGCAACATGGGATCTAAAAGAAGGAATGAGATCTAAGTATCCTTATCTGTTCACGGGATCAGGTATGAATAAGTTTCAGGAATAAAACTTCTTTTAAGAGGGGTGGGATGTAAAACCCTAGAAATTTAGATACTTTTTTTTGAGTTATTTGTGGAGTTTCGAGGACGAAACTTCTGTTAAGGGGGTAGAATGTAAAACCCTGGAAATTTATATTTATGATTCTTGACGAAGAGATTTGGACGACCCTTAACCGCTTGAGCTCGCAGGTAATATTTTAAGACGGACCCCATTTAATTAGAATTTTGGACCGAACCCACCTTTTGTTATGGCGCCCAACCCAAGCTTTTTACGTAAATTATTAATTTCTATTTTAAATTGAAATCAACAATTTATAAAATAAAATTCTGGATTTTTGAAATGTAGATTTTATTTTAGAAATTCAGATTTTATTAATTATAGTTTTCTCAGAAAAGTTCAAATTTTAAAGATTTTTAATTGGGAGGTATTTATGGTCGGGATGTTAAAATCGTCCAATATTGTAAAACAAAAGCTTTCTTTTCTTTTTCTTTTGTCCTGTTTTTTTTTTAAAAAAAACCTAGCTAAGCCACCCCCTTTTTTGTCTTGGGCAGCCGTGGGCCTATAGGGAAAAGAAGAAAAAAAAAAAAAAGTTGATTTCTCTTTTAAGGGAAAACCCCCTCCCCCCTCATTTAACCTTCTCCTCCTCTCTCTCTCTATCAACTCTCAAACCCTAGCAACCCCAAGCCCCTCCTCCCTAGCCATCGACACTGCCACGCCCACCACCTTTGACCACCAGCCGCCACCCACCGTGCCGCCGCCAAGGCCACCACGCCTCCTCTCTTCAAGACATCACTTTGGGTGAGAAAGTGTAGTTTTTTTGGGTTTGATTAAGTTAAACCCTTTAAGTTCTTAAAGGATGTTTTTTTTCAGCAAATCCAATGAATTTTAGACTCTAAATATTTCTTTTTGCACTTGTGATATGTTTTTTAGATTTTAGGGTGGTTTGAAAGCATCCAAACCGTCGTCTCACCTTCCACTCTCAATTTTAAGGTAAGCAGAAAGCTTTTCTCTCAAAACCTCTCTTGGAAGTGAACTTGGATAGGTTTTATTGATGCTTTAGTCGTTAATGATGATTAGGAGTAGTTTTAAATTGATTTAGGGGAGTTTAGTTAGGTGTAACATGTGAGTTTATGCATGGGACATAAGGTCTATTAAGATCAGAAACTGCACTGCAAATACATAAACTTTATGGATTAAACTGCACTTATACACTGAGCCAAAAATTATGGAAAAAATAAGGCAGGTAGATATGCACGTTTAATTTACTAGGAATTTTCAATCACCGAATTTGCATCTAAAATGTAGGAGAAATGAATTTTCTTCTGAGACTGCATAATCTAGATAAAAAACTGACCAGTCCGAAAAACATGGCTTTTTGAGATAGTTCTTGTACTTATTTGGGATTGCTTATAAAAGGAAAGTCATATTAGACAGAAGGAACTTTCTGTATTGTATTTATACAAACCAATATTCTATGCAAAGATATGGCTCCTGCAAATTAGGTCAGAACTAGACCAGAAACTGCTTACCCCTTCAAAGTGAGTTAAACCCTAATACTAGTTTCTAATTAATAATTGTGGCTTTGAAGTTTACCTAAATGCGGAGGAATCAGTCTTTAGGGTGATCATGATAGTAAGGAAACCTTAAGGAGCTAACTTGGTTTTGAGTTGGAGAATACAGAATTTTTTTAGGTGCAAGAACTTCCTTATGTTAGACTATATTATGATGTTTTGTTTTATCATTTAGGCCTAGTATTCTAGTCCGAGCTCAAGCTAGGTTCTTATGCTTCTTTGAGGTAATGTCTATCCCTAAGTCCCCTTGGTTGCCCTTTTGAAATGAATTTGGATGTTTATGACTTGTTGTTTAACATTGTATGCTGAGGAGACCTTATATGTAAACCGTCAACTACAACTAGTGATTCTATGATTTTATGAATTTGAAACATCATGTTGTGATTGAATGTTTTGTTGAGCAATTCATGTCTTTAGTGTTTCGTTAATAAAGATTTCGACATGGCTTGGGCTTTTGAGAAGCCAAACTGATCATTCATCATATACCGATCCGAAAGTGAAAGACTAAGGCGAGTTTGTGGGAGGGTGCCTCCTGAGATCAGGGTAGGTTCGCCTTGATATAAAGACAAGTTAGTCTCCCTGGGTTATAGCATGTGATTTTTGGGTACGTGCCATTGTAGATGGACATATGCCAAGATGGGTTCCGGTAACCCATATGGTTGTTCGGCGAAAGGCCATGAGACCCTTTGGTGGGGTTGCCCATAGGTATAATTTATCTGTTTTGAGTGTTGGAATAATGGATGTGGTTGAAATTAAAAATCTTGGATGGGTTGGGAAACTATTCTATGAACTATTTGAATACTTCCCTTTCACCCCGAAATGTTTGAAATGAATTTAAGTAAGTGTTTTACTGTTATGGGTGGACATTATTGAGCTCCGTCTCACTGTTTGAAATGTTTTGTTTTCAAGTAATAGCATGCTATATGGGGATGGGATGTCAGCAAGGCCGTGTAGGCTTTTAGTTTGAAGTTTATTGCATTTAATAATGGTTAGAACTGTAACAAATAGTTAACTGTGGATTTGGACCTTCAAATTGATTTTAGCTCTATTTATGAAGTTGTTTACCCTTTGCCTTGTATTTCACTATGGAATGCGGTAGTGACGCCTACTAGGTTGTTATCCGCTCCATCAATTTAGTTAAATACTAGAAATAAAATGAAATGGAATTTTCGGGGCGTCACACCAGTAGTATCCACTAGGGCTAGGAACAATCACTAGGGCTTATATTATGCCACTAAGCTTATCAACATAGTAGGGTCAAATCATTCAAGCAATAGCTTTCTCATTTGATGTCCAATGAATGCGATTCTTTATTTGTTAGAAATATTTTATGAGTCTAGTTTCAAATGAATCAATTTTCAGAAATCTTTCATAAGTGTTGAATAGTGAAGGTGTATCAATTTATGTTGATGCCTCGCTAGCCAACTCGAAACTTTTCCAGTGTTTATCAAAATTTTGCTTACAATATATTGTTTGAAAGACTCTTTCAACGACAAATCAATTTATGTAGACTTAATTAGGGATGACAATGGGGTAGGTTAGAGCTAAGGAATACCCTCTCCATCCTCGCTCCTGCTTCAAAACCCCTCCTCATCCCCATCCTCGTCCTTGTCTTACTTTAAGAGAAGAATCTTCACCCTATCCCTATCCCTAGTGGATCCCGATCCCCAATAGGTCCCCAATCTCCAACAACAAAAGTTGAGCCAATTACAATTTTTACTGACTTTCAAACAAAAAATTAAGTTTGATACAGAATTGACACAGAAAATTCATGAATTTACATAAAATTCACATATTACCATTTTCTAAACCAAAAATATTCTGAATCTCCACAAATGTCGACTTTTGCTCCTTTCAAATGCTCAGGAACTAAGCTACTTCAACTCATCCGTCTTATTGCCTCTGGAAGTGGAACAGTGCCTTCAGGCCAAGTTCTCTCGAACTCATTAATGGTGGCTTATTTCTAGGACTCAACGAGATAGGAGAGTAAAGTGGCGGTCAAGGATAGAGGCCCTCATGAAGCTACAAGCTTTAGGTTTTTCTGAAATTTAGATCTAAGGGTTGGACTCTCAAGTCTACAGTTTAGGATTTGAAGGTGATGGCTTAGCTGAGTGATGTAAAGTGGCTTGTTATGCAAAGAAAGATAGAGAGCAGGGGGAGGGGGAAGAAACTCTTTGTAACTCTGCCTTTGCTATAGATGAAGAGAGCAAGAAATACAGATAGAAGGAGAAAAAGTGGGAGGCATTGAATGGAGATAGGTCAAGGGGCTACTTCTCCAGCTCAATGGTTGTACTTACGATTTGGTACTTGTCATTTATCCAAAATTATCATAGTGTATTGATTTTTTTAATTTAAAAAATGGGAGAAATAGGGCAGGGCATGAGGTTGAAAATTAGCGCCATCCTCGTCCCCTTCCCCACTTAGGGATCAGGTTTTCATCCCCATCCCTATCCCCGCCCCATTCCCATTCAGGTGTTGAGAATTTTTTCCCCATTTAGGTTAGCGCCCCATTAGGGCTGAGGATTGCCAGTCAGTTGCCCCATTCCCATCGCTAGACTTAATTGTGATTTGATCCTAGTTTGGGAGTAAAAATAAGGTGCAAATTATAAGAAGGCACCATTGTTGGTAGGATTTTGGTCGCGCAGCAGCTGCTGTGCCTTTAAAATTTACCATTGAGCCTCAATTGCATTTGTGATCATCTTGCCACCTTGCACTTTAGGTCAATCATATATCTTAACACCAATGATTAAGTGGACTACTTTGAAATAGATTACTATGCGGTAATGCCCCACCCACTAGTATTGCACCTACTGTACCATGTTCTAGCTCATGGGTTCAAACCTACATTCGTGCAAATTACTCTAAAGTCAAGTCTTTGGTTTTTTTTAAATAATTATGAATCTTTTTCCAATACTTCTAAACTTTTTAGGAATTTCTACCATAAAGAAGATTTTTATTTATGGACTAGCTATTAGGAATTCAAGCGTAATATTATTGCATCCTCAGGGCGTTACGTAATTATTATCACTGAGAGACAATGCACAAGACATGCAAACATATAGTCAGTCTAAAATCATGTGTAAAAACTTGTTACTTACAAGAGCCTTCACTTTGGGTGAGTATATTAGGGCAAAGAGAAAAGTACACGAGATATCATGTAAGGATATATGCATATGTGAGGGTGAATATAAAGGCTGACTAGAGAGAAAATTGCTTCTGGAGCCACAGAGATACGTATGTAAATAGGAGTCTCTTTAAGTACCTAGCAGTCTTGGGATAATGAAGCTCTAAATGTATGTGTATGCTTGCTAAAGGCGTCACTGATGGGACCAACCACAAAAGGATAGTAAGAGTCCATCTAAGGTCATTCTTACAAGGCCAACCTCGTACGACATAAACAAAGGAAGTGGTTTACCTAGAAGACTTTCCTATAAGACCAACCTTCTACGGCTAGGATAAAAGGGATGTCAACCTGTTACGTCTCCTGTAAGACCAATCTCCTATAGCTAGGACAAAGCGAGGGCCCACCTAGAGTCTCTCCAACAAGACCAACCTCCTATGGATAGGATAAAGGAAAAGGTCCACCTAGGATCTCTTCTACTAGACCAACATCTTCCTACTAGGACAAAAAGGATGTCCTTAAGGGTCTCTCCTATAATACCAACCTCCAACAACTAGGACAAAGGGAAGGGTCAAACTCGGCGCACTTCTATAGGACCAACCTTCTATGGCTAGGGAAAAAAGGACATCCATAAAGGGTCTTTCCTACAAGATCGACAATCTATAGTTAGGATAATAAGGACTCCCCTCTAGGGTCCTCCTGCAAGACCAACCTCCTACAGCTAGGACAAAGGTCCCTACTATATATAGCTAGAAGAACGGTATTTAGCCATCTAGGGCTTGGTCATGGGATGTTATGACCATGTTGATGAGAAAGGTCTAGCCTCCTATGATGGGGGAGAAAGATTTGTAGCCTCCTACGATTAGGATGAAAATATGTGCAGCAGCTTATGACTAAGAAAAGATGATTCTAGCCACCGATGACATGGGACTGAGGCCTCCTACAGCTGAGATGAGAGCTTTAGCCACCTACGACCAGGAGAGGATGGTTTTAGCCACTTTCAACTAATATAGATGATGATCAAGCCTCCTACGACTAGGACAGGAGGATTCTATTCACTTAGGTGTGAAGGAGTCTAGCCTCATGGAAAAACTGGATGCTAATCATCTAAGATTAGGAAAAGAATGTCCTAGTAACGTAAAACTTGAAAAAGTCCATTTCTGGCCACATACAACGAGGCAAAGGGAAGCATAGCCATCTAAGACTAGAATGAGAAGAAGTCTAGCCACCTACGACTAAAGAAAATGGATTCTAGCCACCAATGATTCAGGCAAGAGATGACCTAGCTTAGTATAACTAAGAGAGAGGGTACCTACAACATTCGACCCTGTGTGTTTGTGTGTGTGTGATATGAAAAGTGCAATAACCCAACCCTAACCTATATTTATTTATTTAATCAATTATGTTATTCATTTAATCACTCATGTTTATTATTCAATCACTCATTGTTATTTGTTTAACCAAATCATGTTTATTAATTCAATTACACTCAATTTATATATTTACCAAATTACCTTATGTCATTTAAATTTTCTGCTTTCATTTATCGTATTTAATCATCCCAATTGGGGGATATTTCATTTGGGTCCCATTTTGTAATTCAAGTTTCATTGATTATTAATTCAAGTCTCATTGATTGATTAAATTTTAGGTGAATTGATAGTAGGCCTCGATAATTATGATTCAGCGTTAAATTATTTTCCATAACGTCACAAAATTTTAAGTTTTAGCTCACATTTTCAAATTGTTTTCATGATTTCCATTTTAAGTGATAAGTATTACATGTTTCTCCATTTAGCAAACCCTTTTGGAAGTCATCAAATGCTCACAGTGGATTCAGCATAGCATGAATATTGGAATCGACTTTACGGTCAAGTTGGGCCTATATTCAATATACTTATGTAGTGTGGAGTGCGAGTTAGCACATGGTATAATTAAGTCGATTGTATTGAAGTTGAACTATTATAGACTTTGGTCTTACAGTGTTTCAGTTTAATAGATATTGTAATTATGAACATGAGTTGATAGATTAAATGGTTTCAGTGAGCCTTATCCTTATCATGACGGCGGTAGTACCTTCTATTATTAAGTCTTCCGCTGCAGTTTTTTGATAAATCATGTCATTAATATTTTGGGGACGTTACAGATTTGGTATCAGAGTTAGGATTTTAAGGGCCACTATGAGCTATCAAGTGTTTATGAGTTAGCTATAAAGGTGTGTATGAGTTATGTTGGACCAATTAAATGTGCTATTGACTATAAATTCTTATGTATGGGCATATATGGAGGAACCATTTCTATTTGGGTGACTCAATCATTTGGTAATATCCTGAGATTCGAGCATTAGCAAAGTAGAGTGTGGAACCATTTGGGTCGCCTATTAGTGAGGCATGCTCTTAGTTATCTAGGAGTTATGTCATATGTTTCATTTCTCTCATTTGTTTAAATTTTTGCAATTGTGCACTTTGGGTGTGTGACCCGTTGAGTTATGAACTTCGGCGTGTGGCCGTTGAGGTATTGAAGTGTTTCTCTCCATTTCAGGTATCTATTATAAGGCTTTAAGCCAGGTTTTAGTCAATTTTTGGCCAGAACCCTGTCCGTTTTGCCCCAGGATTTGAGAGTTTTATTAAGGTATGTTAATATACCTGATCTTGAGTACAGTGATGGTTGAAACCTAATGTACGGATGCCATTTGCAACTTTTTAAGGGATTAATACAGTGTCAAGCTAGATGTAAACCTCTAGATGAGGAAATGCCTTGTGGGGCAATATCTTTCAGGTGAACCAGTATGAGATGAACATTACAATGAGTGCTTATGTATGGTGATAACAATTAGTAGCTTATGGTGCGCTACTTGGTATTATATGGGTGGTACAAGTAAGATTAAGCTGCCTTGTATAGAAATCATCTAGTCTTGATACTAAGACCTTACATTAGTAATGCTCCCATTTCTTCCTGTCATCGACTTATTTCTGCCCTAGTTACTTTGAATTTTTCAGAGGCATTATTTCCTTGCCACTAACACTCTCTTGAATTATAATGGAGTGTTTATGAAAAATCTTATATGTGGTCTGTGGGGAGTCCTTTAAACACATCACAGCAACTTTTCTTATAGGCGATTCAAACCCTGATAATCATAATCATTTAATCTCTGTTTTCATAATGGAGCATATAATGGCCCCTGGTATGCGTTACTGTGTGATTTGCAGTTCTTCCTAAGCATATTTGACCCATTTTACTTACAGTTTAGTCATCACTATGTTTATATTTTTACTGTCACCTGCTTTAACTCCTTGCCTCTATTTGGGCACTATTCATTTATTGCTTGCCAAGCCTCTGGTTGCTTCAGACCCAGTCATTGAGCACTTTTTCAGCAATTAAATGGATCCATATTGTTTGTGTTTCTATAGCAGCGTAACTGATCATGTTGGCATACTACTCTATGGCTGTGACTGCATGTTGTTACTCAAGTTATTTTGGCAATTCTTTCTTTACTAGTACAGCCCATCTTATTATTGATAAACAATGATTTGTGTTATTTCCATCTGTTAGCAGTTTCGGAGTTTATATGCCTACCCAAGACTTCCATTTACTGCAAAATGTGTTATTGATGGATGCCATCATGTTCAGTCATAAGACTGACTCCTTCATCTTGATGTGTTGGCCTTTCAAACACTAGATGAATAAAATTTTCCTTCTAGTGGTGTTGGCCCTCATCATCATGAATTTACTCATATGTAGGTACCGTATGACTTTTCAAATGTCTCTTTCGTAATATGTTAGATTTCTGCACCTTCAGTACTTAATACTCCCTCTTAACTTCATAACATCGTTCATTTACTTTACTATCATGACCATCATGAACAAACTGCATGTCTTATATATGCAGGCTGTTTATATGCCCTATCTCTTTTCTTACGAATCTTCATCCTTTCATTCATTCAGCTTACATGCCGGTTCTTTATAACCAATAAAGAAATATCTTTGCAAGAGTTTATGGTGTTATTACATCTCTTTACACTTTAGATCAACCCCCTGTCTTTTAAATTTACTGAGACCAATAAGTAGTTGAATGTATTATCTTTTATAAATATGCCTCTAATAGTATTGCTGGAACCATATTTATTAGGCATTCAATCTAGTTTGATTGGAAGACCTTGTTATCATTATAGGGATGAACTGATTGTGTACTTATGGAAGATGACTAGTAAAGATCTTAAGGTTAGTTTGAGAAATGAGGAAAGACTAGACGTGTGTTTCTATGGATCGAGGGAAGAAAAACCCTATTTTTGCCCCAATTGTACTATGTAACCAAGTGAGTTATCGTGTCAGTAATGCATTGAATATTAGTGATATGCCAACCACACTCGGTATATACATATCCATAATTACAGTTTGTGAATTTAGAGATGTTTCATCTATGAACTTTCAGGACTGCTGTCCCCTAACAAACATTGATTTTCAGATCAACCTAGTTCTAGGTGCTCAATCCATTTTCAAAGCCCCTATCATATGACCCCCAGCAGAGTTCAAAGAACTATAGATTTAGTAAGATGAGTTGTTACAGAAGGGAGTCATTTGACCAAGTGTGTCATCGTAGGAAATCCTAGTTTTATATGTGTGAAGAAGGAAGGCAGAACCTTATGGTTGTGTACTACGTACAGAGAGTTAAACAAGATCACTATCAAAAACAAGTGCCCTATATGTTGAATAAATGATATATAGGATTAACTGCCAACAACAGAAGTCTTTTTTAGGAATGATTTGAGGTCCGAATATCACACCTAAACCATGTAACCATAGCATATCTTTTGCAAGAATGCCCTTTTATAGTAATTCTTGAAATTGTTTGCTTGTCTCATCTTCAAAACTTGATACTATCCAATATTATTTAATCTCCCTTGTATTTGAACCCGATACTTCCAATTAACATGATCTTCCATGTCTTTGCAAACCCATTGTTGAATGTGCAATACATTTTTGTTCGGCCTTATACGGTTGTCAATATTCCAGTGCTCTCGACCTTTACCATCTTTATTTCCTGATCATGAGTTGTAGTTCATTCTGTTGAGAGCCGACTCACATATCTACCTTACATCTCATTTATTCATAATGATAAGCTCGTATAACTTGCTCTAAATTCATAATGTAATTTAACTCTCATTGGTGTGGGTGATTGCAATTGTCATAATCCCTTTACTCTCTTTATTTTGAACTTCAACTCCCACAGATATATCTTATATTCTAATAAATAAACTTCCGTATTCTGCATTTAATCTTATTGTTGTACTCGAATTGGCTTCATATGAGTAAAAACATGCTTCTATTGTAGCTTGCTCAATCTATTTATCTATCTATTGGTACTTTACTCGTCCAATCCATTTGTCTATCCATTACACTTTGCATGTCCAATCTATTTGTCTATCTATTGCACATCGCTTGTCCCATCTATCTATTGCACTTATCTTATTGCTTGTGGATATAAAGTCACCTAGTTGAAGCCCAGTTGCTTGTCATCTTATTTCCAATACATCAGTTAAACCCGAGTATAGCCGGGCCATCTTTATCCTCGGCTGATTATTTATTGCACCCTTTATGATCCATATTTATAAACCACAATTCTTGTGGCATTATATTTCTCAATTCATAATACACTTATGGTTATCCTTATTCTAACCGCTCCATATTAATCCCTCCTTTATAAATCTTTTCTAGTCTCATTGTTTATTTCTTTTGTTCCTAATGACTTACTTGACTACCAATTACATCATTTTCATGTCTGACCATGTTTATTCTAGCATCTAATTCGAACTTAGAGTAGATCTTAGACTAGTCTGATGAGGGAAGAACATGTGGTGCATTAAGAACATCAGATGAGGGCATTTTGAGAAGGGCATAATCTCAACGATGTTTAGCGGTATGCTAAAAGAAGCATCGAGAACAATGAGACAGTTCAAGTACCTGCTAAGGTGACACAAGGACTACATAAGAGTCATATGGTCATTTTGGCGAAAGAAAGAGACAATCAAAGTTCAAATGAGATAGAAAGTATTCTAAAGCGCTTCTATAGTTAAGGGTGGCAAGAGACTGGATATCAGAGATAATTGAGTCCTTGTTAAATTGGGCTTTATAAGTCAGTATCAGAGTACTTATTAGAAAATGCAATGATTTCCATACTTATTACTGGTCAAGACAGAGAACCAATAAAATAGAGTATCTTCTTTGTAGTAACAAGTTTTTCTTTTGAAGAGAAGATCAATTTTGAACCAAAGCAATTGAGCCATTGAAGTTACTGAGAATTTAGATACTCGACTGCAGGATTAAGCAGCTATGCACTTTGGGGTAATCATACTTTTTGGAGGGAGGCAGTTAAAACCAACTATCCATACTTGAGGCGGCATTGCATACATGATCAAAATCATAAGTTTTGAGGACGAAACTTTTTAAGGGGGGAAGGCTGTTGTAACCCAACCCTAACCCATATTTATCTATTTAAATCATATTTATTTATTTAATTAATCAAGTTTATTCATTTAATCACTAATGTTTATTGATTTAATCACTCATGGTTATCTGTTTAACCAAATCATGTTTATTAATTCAATTACACTCAATTGGTATATTTATCGAATTACCTTATGTCATTTAAATTTTCCGTTTTCATTTATCGTATTTAATCATCCTAATTTTGGGATATTTCATTTGAGTCCCATTTTGCAATTCAAGTTTCATTGATTGTTAATTCAAGTTTCGTTGTTTGATTAAATTTTAGGTGAATCGATAGTAAGCCTCGATAATTGTGATTAAGCGTTAAATTATTTCCATAACGTTACAAAATTTTAAGTTTTAGCTTTTCATGATTTTCATTTTAGGTGATGAAGTATCACATGTTTCTCCATTTAGCAAGTCCTTTTGGAAGTCATCAGATGCTCACAGTGGATTCAGCATAGCATGAACGTTGGGATCGACCTCAGGGTCAAGTTGGGTCTATATTCAATATACTTGTGTAGGGTGGAGTGCGAGCTAGCACATGGTATGATTAAGTCGATTGTATTGAAGTTGAACTATTATGGACTTTGGTCTTGGAGTGTTTCAGTTTAATAGATATTGTGATTGTGAACATAAGTTACAAGATTAAATGGTTTTAGTAAGCCTTATTCTTATCAGGATAGCAGTAGCACCTTCTATTATTAAGTCTTCCATTGCAGTTTTCTAATAAATCATGTCATCAGCATTTTGGGGGCGTTACAAAAAGTTTAGCCACTTAAGCCACTCATGCAACACTGGGAAGCCAAGAAGGCTAAGGTTAATGCATGTAATGGCAAGATACACATAGAATGTATTACAACGAGAGACTTGCCTGAATATGCATTTGGAAGGTCAAGAGAAAGTATCTTACCTATTATGTTTGAATATCATCAAGAGGCTATTAAGGTACTCAATGGGTTTTCCAAGTCTCTTTTGATGTTGGCCCCTAATGTGGGTTGCCTTGGCTTAACTGAGTAAATAATGTTTGTGAATTGCTATCAAAGTTCCCTTTTGAAGGCTTCTTAGGAGACTAGCTAGTCCCATTCTTTTCACTATTGTTTTTAACTCTTGACAAGAGATGATGTAAATTAAGAGGCGGGATGCCATCCATATGTCATTGCAAGCACCTAGATTTATACGGATATGTAACTGAGCTTTATGTGTAGGTTAAGTAGAACCATATGTGCAAAGTCTATGATAAGTCTATATACAAAAAGGAAGCAAAGGCTATGCTTGTGGGTGCATATATGTTGCTGTGTACAAAAGTGAATACATGAACACATCTTAATGTAGGTGCTAGATAAATGCATAAGTGTGTGTATACATAGCGTAATGGGACAAGTCAGTCATGTTTTGATGATAGTTGCCAAGGTGTGGTTCAGTGATAAGTTAGGCCACCTTTCATGCTTAGGTTTAGCAAAGTTATCAAAGTGTAGGTGCATAAACTGAGCCTGGACTAGGCAAATGGAATGGTCAAGAAGATCAGTCTAGTTGGAGGTGAAATCATGATAGATGAGGATAAGTGATCCAAGTTAGGGAAAACGTTTTTTGTTATCTCTTAGTCGAGGATGCTTAATTCTTATTTGTTTGTCAAGCTCCTGTTCATGAATGTACCGATCTTATAAGTGTGAATGCAAAGTATTTTAAGATGCTTAAATTCTAAGTCTAACCTTATGTTTACAGGCAAGGATGCCTAGTCAAGGTTTTTTGTGGTAGTTAGAGTACATATGAAGGTATGGTGAAAGGTTGGAAGGGGCTTCCCTAAGTTAATGGTAGTTTATGATAGTAGGAGGATATAAATATAGGGAAAGGGTGATTGTAGATGGTGGTAGGGTGATAATGACCAAGTTCCGTGAAGGGGGAAAGGCAAGGTAATATTTCAAGAATCCTCAAAAAGCTAAGTTTCTCTTTTTCTTTTTTTGTTTGGGAATCAAGCCTAGCTATGTGTTTGGGCGAGCAATATGGGTAAATATACCTCCTGCTTGCGTAATTTGTACCCTTTGGTTAGTGGTAAGAAAGAAGATGCCACTTCGATCTTTTAAAACTTCATCACTGGGAACATTAATTAAGCTTCATCTAGGATACCTTTTATGGCCGAACCGAAAACAGATACCTTCGTATCCAAAGGGAATTAGGCCAATCGCAGTTATAAAAAGGACTATGACTTGGAAGATTTTGCTTCTAAGAGGGCTTTTTTAGTAAGGCTAATGATATTTACAAATAAAGGGGTAATCGGTTGGAGGCCTAACATTATCCCATATATATAAACCCAAGTGTATGTGAAGAGAAATGTACCAACTAGTTTTTCCTTCCTTATTCTTGTGGTGTCATGTTTTCCTTTATTGCCTTGGATGTTTAAGAAGACAATTTAGACATCTTTGCCCCTCCTAAGTTAGTCTATTTAGTATACATTAAACTGATTGGGACATAGTGATCTTGTGAGATGCACACATTACCAGCATGTATTTACGTGAAACATATGTAATTGTTCTCATTCTGATTTGTTTTCTTTCTTGGTTTATTTTTCATGATGACTCTTATAAATATCTTACTGTTTCAATGAATTTTGAATTTTGAATTTTGATCTTTTGTTTAGGTAACATCCGCAGCCTTTCATAATAACTTCATCATTTCAATGATTTGTCGAAATGATAGCTTTTTCAAAAAAAATTGTGAACAATATATTTCTTTAGGAAGATCTATGTTTGAATGTGTACTATAATCTTGCTTTTTTTAATCAATGCTATTGTACCAATTTATTTTGTATGAGATTATCATATAAAGAGTCTTGTAATTTTCTCCAACTGTGGGTGTAAGGCAAGTCATCACATGACCTTTATCTATTTATTTTTATAACTCTTTTTTTTTTTTTACTTTAATTTTTTTTTGTGTTGGTCGAGGAAATGACTATAATTGATTGATAGAGTTATAGGTCAAATTACATCTGTGAACCTTGGTACCGTTAACCTTTTCCCTCTTGGCTACTTATGTTTGATTTTGGCATTATACACAACACAGTTCAATTCCCATCCACTGGTTTAGGTTGACTTGGCCTTATAGAAGTTTCGAGTCAAGTGTGCAAACAAGCCTTTGTACATTATAAGGGAGACATACAGGTTTCCAAAGGAGGACTCCTATCGTAGGTAAGTCCTTCTAGTCATAGCCTTGTTATTTTTTTGGTCGGGGGAGGGGGTGTGAGATTCTCAGCAATTTTATTTATATCTTATTGCTTTTGTACTTGTTGCTCTCAACTTGGATTCATCATAGAACATAAATATTTAAAGGGGAAAAGGGACAAAAAATGTCTGCATAGATTTATGAATGGAAAAAGAATGGACTTCGTTGATATGAATAAGGGATACAAGACTTAGACTAAATGGAAAAATAAGGATAAGGTTAGAGGACACCCCTACTCGAACATAGAATTATCCCAAAGAATCTTAGTCGTTGCTTAGTATTATTGGTGCTACTTCTGCCTTGTAGTTATGGATAAGATTAGCGCTACTCTATTTTGACTCCTCCACTATTGAGGTAAGCTCATTAAGATCACCATTGAGATCTAGAGATATTGGAATAGAAATGATCTCATTCTCAATCATGTGTTGAATAAGGTATTTTAACCTCAAACAATTGTTAGTATAAAGACCTTTGCTTTGTGATAGATGCAATAGGCATTCCCATCTTATTTCTTGGATCTTTCGCTAGGTGGTAGGCTTAGTGTAGGTTAGATGCATTTGATTAGATCTCATCGGCACAATAGTCTAAAAGCTTTTGTAATTGCATGCCTAATGGTGTATAGACCCTAGCAAGAGCTCTCCAACCTGTTGCTACGTAGGCTTTTGCTTCCTTACTTTTAGCCTCATGATCATGAGATCTTGTCTAAGCATTATGTCTCCTTTTCTTAGTATTTAATGTGGGCAGTGAGGCTAGTGATCACCTCGATTATCTTCTTGTTATTATTCGCTATACTATAGATGTTTGCATTTTTTACCCTAAATCATGAGTGGTGATTAGAAGGGGTTTGTGAAAGTGAGGCTAGCAAAAAGATGGAAGACTAGCTCATGAACACTAAGCCAAAAAGGCATATGATCCTAGGTAAGGTTAGAAAATGTTGCTGAAGTTGAGAATGAGGTGGAAACTATAGATCCAGGGTAAAAGGGGTTATAGAGGAAACATATGGTAAGGTAAAGACCTAGGTTTGGAATGAGTGAGGATGAATGAGGTAGAGACTGGGGGCAAAGGACCAAGGTGAGGTCAAGGAAACCGGGCTAAAGGTGGAGACTTAAACAGGTTTGGTCCTTAGGTGCAGACTATGTGGTCTAGGTTCCTAGATTAAGGCCCAAAGGTGAAACATTGAATTCTATGTCAAGAATGTAAGATAGGCAAGGTAAAGCACTTTTGGTTATATACCAAAGGCAAAGCATGTGGAGTCCAAAGTTAAGGTTCAAAAGTAGTGGTTGTGCAAACCTAGGTTGGCTCAAGATAAGTCAAGTGTGACTCTATGGTAGGAGAGAAGTATGATGGACTAATCTAAGGTTAGGCTATGCATGATGACATTAATCTTATTTTAGTTTAGGATTATACAAGATGATGTGTCTTCATGGGTTTGGCTATATGTAAAAAAAGGGTTGTCTTAAATAGGCTAGTATGTAAGAGTTCTAATGGATCATCCTAGGTTGGGCTACTCGTGTACAAATGGACTTGTGCAAGTTGGGCCAAGATGTGAACAAGTGGACTTAAGTTAATCAAGGGATATACATGATGGGCCATTCTAGACTCGAGGTGTTAGGAGGATGTACTATGGGGGACGCATGTAAGACACCCTATAGATGTAAATGGGCTAGCATAAACGCATAAGAATGATGGGCCTAGAGTACAATAGACCTTGGAAAATAAGCCGACCTATGAGCTTTCTAGGTGCATGAGGATGATAGACTAGGGGCTGAGATACACGCAGTCTGAAACGGACTATGGTGATGGGCTACCACAGATAGGCTACAATGATATATTCTCTTATGAGTATACAAATGCATGCACTATGCTAAATGGGCTGCGACTACAAGAGTCTAAATGCAGGAGACCTAATGGTCAATTATGAATAAATGGATGTCATTGATTATAATCATGGACATGTAAATGATATGACTCTAGATGCACACATATAAGAGGAAACCAAACCTCTAACTCGAGCCTCAAGACTAATCATCATATATATAATATAACACTGAATAGATTGGTGTATGATTAACAAATGTCACATCATTATTGGCTCTTTTCCTTAATTTCAATTAACCTATTATTAATTATTAGTTCTAAATTAAAATAATAACAGTAATGAGCATTTAATGTTTGCTTTTACTCAAGCAAGTCTTAAACGTAAAAAATATTTTTTACAATTAAGTTTAATTTATGAATAGTAATAATTGAAGATTTATGTGCTCCATTATTTATAGGGTTTGAGAAGTCAAAAATAGCGTTGGCATGTAATAAAATAAGAATGAAAGTATTAATATTTTATGCAATTATTTTAGTGGTTACAAACATTGCATAAGGATAATAATAGTCAGAAAGTCAATGCAAATTATTACAGTTGTAATAATGAAAATAATGTAACTAAGCACACTAAAAAGGCAGAAACGCACAACGTATTAACATCAATAAAGTAATGCACAATTATTGTATATGCATATAAATCAATACCATATGTGACAAATAAAATATATTATAATATTACGATTAGACCACAAATACCATAAAAAGATGACAATACTATAAAACTTCAACACATGTCCGTGCAAAGCATAGGATGCACTAGTGACATAGGAAGGTTGATGTCTTAAGGAGCCCAAAAAAGACCAATCAACATCATGTTGGGTCATATCGTCATGCTACAGTGTCATTCCCTCACTACTGCTCTAGTAAAATTCCACCCCGGCTAGCATAAAATCAACTAGCGCTGGGTTCTGTCGGCAGACAGTTGATAGGAGTACCTTGCACTGTTTTACAAGATTTGAGTTTTCGGTCAAAAGACACACTTGATTAGGACTTGATTTTGAAAATAACTCTTAATTCACCAAGAAGCTCATAAAGGGCACAACGAGGATACTTAGCACATATTCAAGGCAATCGTTCGCATGAGGTTTGATCTGAAATCTATGTTCAAAGGGTGTTTAATAGAGTTGATGGTGATAATGATTGAGTGGGACAAATTAGGCTTTTTTCACCTTCGAAGTGGTGTGCCTTGAACAGAAGAAAGTATTTCATATGCTCATATCATGATTGAGGTTGATGTTTAAGTTCATCCTAGTTTTATGATCCCTCTTGCTAGATGTTTCAGCAAACTATAAATTATAAAAGGGTTCCCTTTCTTTGTCATGGATAGGAGTTTAGGTCACATTGTGCGGCATATTAATAAAGTTAGACAACTTTGGGTACTTAAAAACCCTCAACTTGTGATAGACAATGCTATATAAGAACCAAATCCTACAATTAAACAAATAGGAGCTGGTCCAGATAATAGGACTGTAGAAAAGGTTGTAGTTGAGCCACAAGATGTTGTATATGATGTGCACAATGTTGAGCTTGTTGATTCTACATTAGGAAGTCTACTCCTATAAGGGACTTTGTCATCCTAAAAGGAAAGCTAGTGTTACAGGAAGCATTAAGAAGTCTACATCCTTCTGAGGCCAAAAAAAGGATGTTCATAACACAGCTAAGAGTGAGTTAGTGATCGAAAGAAAGCTTACTATCCTGTAGCCTAAAAAGGCTAAGAGGAGATCTCAATATGCTAGTTCTATTAGAATAAGGAAGTTTAATAAAGCTCATAACATAGAAAAAGCTTGAAGTAAAACCCCTGCTATATGATCATTCTCTACAACATTATAAGAGGTCTTAATGACCCCTGAAGGTTGGTTGAAGTCAAAAAAAGTGATTAACAAATTTAAGCTTACGCTATTTGGTCTTGTAGAAACCAAAATGAAGTT
Source organism: Carnegiea gigantea (assembly GCA_029747015.1). Taxonomy (NCBI): domain Eukaryota; kingdom Viridiplantae; phylum Streptophyta; class Magnoliopsida; order Caryophyllales; family Cactaceae; genus Carnegiea; species Carnegiea gigantea. The sequence continues at coordinate 310,947 of JAKOGI010001061.1, forward strand.
TCAGAGGTCTACAAGTATTATTGGTAAGCTATTTCCACAATGTTCCTATACTACTAATTGTAACATCACAATAATGGGAGAATTTGGGTGTTCTTGTTGCCTATTGTACATGTGAGTATGGGTAACATGAGTAGTTAACAGATTCATTGTGGCATTAAAGGCTCATATGGGTAGTTTGCTAGTGCAACTATCTTTTATTATAGGCATAATACTCATGTTTTGAGAGAAGATTTGTTGAAGGTGTTAGACAACTTAAATACTATGTTAGGAGGGCCTTGGGTGCTGTTAGAGGATTTTAATATTATTTTATCCCAAGAGGAGAGACTTTCTAGGGCCTTCTCTCATTTAGGGATGTTGATGCTATTTTCTTTGTAGTGACAGGAATTAATTATAATGCTCCAGCCACTGCATGCTTCTTCACTTGGAGCAATGAGAAAGAGTCTTATCAAAGTTGGATAGGGTTTTAGTCAATCCCAATTTTTTTGACTTGTCTAGGGTCCTTTATTATAGAGTTTAAACCTCCAAGAGTGTCAGCTCATTACATTAAGTAGATAGACATCAATAATAGTTTTAGAGGGTCGATGAGGTCGTTTAAATATTTGAATGTGTGGTCCCAACATCTAGAGCTTTCTTCCTTGGTTCAAGAGTTTTAGTAGTCCAATGTGAAAAGGTGTTTAGTATATCAAATTACCACAAGCCTTAAAATATTAGAGGTCCTTTTAAGAGGTTATATTTGTCTAACTTAAAGGATGCCAGTGGTAAAGTAAGTATTCTATATCATATCCAGTTCACGATAATCTTCAAAGGAGTCCAACTGCTACAAAGCGACAAAGGGTTAAAAAGAACATTATAGCTTACTACATCAAATTTAGACAAATTACAGAATCTATTTTCAGGTAGCAAGCAAAAGCACATTTTCTTGAAGAAGGAGATGAGAATATCAGTTATTATCATGCAGTTATCAAACAGAGAAAGATGCTTTGATGTTATCAACAAGGTGATTAATGAAGGCAGGAAGTCTTACACCTATAAGGATATAATGAGGCATTTATCAGTTTTTATAAGAGCCTTATATGTATAACTTCTAAAGTACACGAGTTAGACCTTGCTTGGAATGGGCATTTATTGCATGCTGTTCATATGCAAACATTGGAGGTAGCAACTACAAAATGAATATGCTCTATTTAGTATAGAGGATAATAAAGCTCTTGGCCTCAATAAGTATATAACTAGCTTTTTTAGAAAGCATGGCCAATCATTAGTGAAGAGATTTCCAATGTTGTCTTATGTTACTTTCAGAATTATAAGCTCTCAAATGGGTTAATAATACATTGATTGCATTGGTTCTAACGAAGCATAATTTTTTTAAGGTAGAAGATGTCAAACCTATAACTCTATACAGTGTTCTTTACAGGATTATCTCTACAGTCTTATCAAATAAGCTCCACCTGGTTCTACCTTTTATTATGGATATTAGCCAAAGCACATTTGTGTATGATAGATCGATCATTGACAACATGTTTTTGGCTTATCGTTCCGTTAACCACTATGAAAGGAAGGGGGTATCTCTAAAGATTATGGTGAATCTTAACATACGAAAGGTTCACGATACTATAAATTCGTCCCTTTTTGTCATCTGTTTTGTTGGTTATGGGCTTTTATGTACATTTTGCTAAGTTGTGGTCATGAATTGTGTATCATCCCTCACGTTCTCTGTTAACATTAATGCAGGGCCTAAGGAATATTTTCCTAGTGCATTAGCCATTACAAAGAATGTTCTTTTATTTTCTGGAGGAGCCATTAGTTCTGCTCAGATTTCATTGAATTAGTTTCCCAACTTCTTTACTATGTCTAGCTTTTGTGTAAATGTTAATAAAATCATAGATGTATTTTGATAAGGTTTCTTATTAAACCTATGTTTTACCCATCTTTCCTTATACAAATTTCTCTTTTTTCTCCATTTCTCACCTCTAATTTAGAGAATTTGGTTTTGTTTTCCTTCAAAATTACTTAATTGGGTCCAAATTTTTGTTTTGTAGATGTTTGGGCCCTCTTTTCAAAGTTTGAGTACTATATTGAGCTAGGAGAACTAAGAGAGGGAGAGAAGGATGGAAATCAAGTTGAAGGCAAAGGAAGGAGGGGCAACACAACCAACCAGGATGACATTGGGTGTCATACAAAATGGCATGACCATACAAAACCCTACAATATTTGAGGTCCCAAATCCAGAGGTGACACGAGGTTTCACCTGACTCATTATTCTATGAATTTTATCGACATGGGGCACCATGTTATTTTGGACGCCTATGTTGCATTAGTGAAATCACCTCCCAATTTGTTTCAAAGGATAGTTCTAGGACTCATGGGGGGTCTTTTCATTGCTTTTCAAAAGACAATAGTTCTTAGGAGAATTCAGTAGTTTTAGTTTGGTGGAATAGCGATGGAATTATTGCTCTACTTTGAAGATTTCTATTCTCGCAATTGATCAAAGTCCAAGTTTGTTTGTAACCCTTCTTCTAATTACTTCTTGCTTAATTTTCATTGCTTAGCAATCATGATTAGGGGTTTGGAATTTGTGTTTGTAATCTTTATCATGTTTAGTGGCTAATTTCCCTAACTTACGTTGAGATTGACTCTAGTTATGTTGAATTAATCATAAAGTGGCCCATTCTTGCTTGTTTCATGCTTTCATGTTTTGAATTCAACTATGCTTACAACGTGTTCACGAATTGCTTTAAAGAGCATTGATCTATTTTTATTACGGTTTAGGGGAACATTGAAAGAGGAAACCTTTACCTAGTCTGACTTAATGGACAATTAGGATTTTAATATGAAAATAATTATGATCCTCATTGGGAATTGAGATTATTTAATCTTATAATCCTTTGACTTTTTAGTCCCATGAAAATAGGTGGCTATAGTGCTAGGATTAGTCTTCCACCCTTGAAAGAGGGAGGGAATGTGCTTAATTGTTAATCTATTTATTCATGATTGTTTGCTTGAATAACTTGTGTGAGGTTAATGGTTGATTTGCTAGTGCGATTGTGACGTTAATTCCAACTTGGTTGCTTTAATATCTTGATTTCTTATTTATATCCCTAGTTGCTATTGTTTTTTTAATTGATAATTTAATTCTCCAAATAGTTTGCATAGATTGAGTAGCTTAATCAATTTTACTATTTAAAAATAAGTTCCTTTTGAATTCAACCAGCGCTCACTAGTTGCTAGCTACAGCTACACTGTGCGCTTTGCGGTTAAGATTGTAACATTATTTCAAGTGATACACAAATGATTTTGAAGGCCACAGGGTTTCCCAAGGGTTTTTCCTTTTTAGGTATTCAGTTTTACCGTTGTCTTATAAGAAGATTACTCACCACATGTGTCAACTCTTGATTGATAAAATCAAACAACATATTAGTTGGTGGGTTGTCAAAATGCTTTCTTATGGGGGCAGAAGGGTACAGATCAATGTTGCTACTACTCGTATCGTGACATTTTGGTCCTTAGTCTTTGTATTGCCTAAATATGCATTACATGTCATCGAGTCCTTATGTAGTTGACTTTTGTGGTCAGGCTCTCTTGATGGGAAGAAAATGTGGTATATGATTTGGAAATCCTTATGTCAGCCTATGAGAAATACAGGGCTTAATTTTAAAGAGCCCTTAGCATGGAACAAAGCCCCATGTAATAAGTGGGTATGGAAACTCTAGCTTGATATTCCAATGTTTGTTTGCTGAGCTAAGGGCTATCATGTATAAAATAAAGAGTTCCATAAACTGACAGCCTCTCAATCAAATGGTTAGGTTAGAGGATGGTATTTACTTTAAGGGATGACATGATTTAGATCATGGCGATGTTAATGCTTAAAATGGATATTAGGAAGTTGTGTTTCAAGGAAATTTTCTGCTATGAAATGTTATAACTTGTTTTGCACTCAAAGACGACAAGTGAACTAGTGGAAAACTTGTTCAGAAGGTATGGATGGGGATTCTATTTCAGTTTGTTTTATGGTTAGCTATGCAAAATAAGCTTGTTACTAGTGAGTTGTTGAATGTCCAAGGAATTATAGTGTAAAACACCTACATTTTCTATTCTCGGTAAGGTATAGATGGATGTAACCATATTTTCTTCAAATGTCCAACGAATAATGATATTTATGCATAATGCCTATTAATCTATGGAGTTCACACAGTGTTAGTCCTTTAAAAGAGAAGTTGGATGGCATTCTTATAAACGCAAAGGGAATTCACCTCTTATAAGTGGAGAAGGTATTTACTAGTAAGAATTGTCCACGAAGTTTGGACTAAGAGCAATTCAAGTAAGTTCCATGGTGAGCTAACGATCGTTTGACATGTCTAACATGTGATATAGGTAAGAGCTATTGAATTTGTAATTGAGTGGAGTGAGTTTTTGTCGTAACTTGTAATTTCTTGATGTAATCTTCACTGGTGTACTGCTTTTAGGGAAACATTAATGATAATTATTTGCTTTTTTCCTAAAAGAAAAATATATGTTCACATTTATCAAGACAAAAAAATCCCACGTGACACTTGAACGGCGCCAAGAGATGCTGGGATGGAGATTATTTACGCCCTCATTAAAAAAATCATATTAAATTAATAACGTATTTAAGTTATGTTCTTTTCGACTTATGATAAGTACTTATTGGTGTTCATTGCTGAAATATACTGAAATATGGTTGAGTTTATATAATTAGAGACTAATTGTAATTAAATATGAAAATATATTTATATACATGTATAACTGTTGTATACATCCAAAATGAGCACTTGTGCATACGTATTTATTTATGTCATGGTAGAATATGACCATTTTTCAACAGGGCTGCAATTTATATGCTATGGTTGTTGTAAATTGAATTATTTTAAATGACTTTTTTTAATGATAACTATGATATACAAATAATTTACGAATATATGTCCAGTTTGCACTTAACACAACAGTTTCCTGTATCCCCAGCAGTGAATTGCAAAATTAATTCAATTTTAAAAATAATTATAATTAGAAATACATATAACACGCATTTTTTGGTAGTTGTTAGTGAATCAAAAGTTGCCATTATAGGTAGACGTTATCGTAAATGGTGGCTGTTAGGTTCTCTACAATAAAATAATTTTCATTTATTAGTGGGTTGTTAAGAGGTGAATGGGATAGGGTAATTTTTTTAAAAGAAAAATCAAGAGACAGGGTAGAAATTAGATATAAGAATCTATTAGAAATAAAAATTATTAGCAAAATTATTAATTTACTAACAGCAATACTTTCTCAAAAATTTGCCTTTCAATTTGAAATACACTCTTAAAATAAAGATATAGTCTTTGCATAATTTGTGATAAATTTATGTATTTACATAATAATAATTCATCAAAAGTATGCATTTTATGAATATAATAATCTTAATTTTGTTTATGTTACACGTGAAAGTGTGAACCATTTTATTTCACTACATAATGTAAATTTTTTTCAATTTTAAACGAATTTTACAATAACAATGATAAACTTATTTATATTATTAGTAAAATAAGTTCAATTATTGATAGAGAGTCAGTGATCTGTGTTTAATCACAATCCAATCAATTAAGCACTTTTACAAATATTGAATTGCGTTGAATTATAATGAATAATATTGAATTGTGTTTAATTGTACTGAAGTGTGTTGAAACATGTTAAATGTTGATAATAAATACTTATTATAAGTATTTTTTTTATTTTTTTTTGGTTTTGGAATCCTCCATTTCACTGGAGTAGAGGTACAGTTGGTTCAATAAGGATACACAAAATCAAATACCATACACAAAATCAAATACCAAATACTTTTGATATTTCAAATTAGTAATTGAATTAGTAAACGAATTCAGTTCGACGATGAAGGTCATAACATACGCAAAATTAAATACCATATACTTTTGATATTTCAGATTAGTAAATGAATTTAGTAAATGAATGGAGGACAGTGATGGTCATAACATACACAAAACTAAATACCAAATACTTTTGATATTTCAGATTAGTACATAAATTTAGCCAATGAATGTGGTAGGTGATGAAGGTCATAACATACACAAATTAAATACCATATTAACGGATTAGTAAATGAATTCAGTAAATAAGTTTAGTACGGTGATGAAGGTCATAACACACAAAATTAAATACCAAATTATCATCTATCTAATCTGACATATCAAAAGAATTTTATCTTCACTAACTACAACTGGGGTGTTCGGTTCTAATAAATTAGAAACTATTACAATTCGTGAAAGCGTTTTCTTATTCGTTTAAGGTGATGACCATATTGGTTCTCAAAATATTACTGCATGTATAGTTTATATACTAAAAAATTAGTTATGTTTTGGTTGATTCCCTTTCATATATATATATATATATATATATATATATATATATATATATATATATATATATATACACACACATATACACACCCATGAATGTCATAACTTAGACAAAATGAAATACAGAATTAACATCTATAATGAACAATAATATCAAACCTACTTTATCTTCACTTTATACCA